>ML805803.1:82836-110918 GCA_009831015.1 Picea engelmannii | reverse complement strand
TTCATGAATATTAATAATAATTCATGTGCACTTGATTCTCACACTTAATCAATTCATTTTCCATGAATATTAATAATAATTCATGTGTACTTGGTATTTTGGCCTTCATGTAATATATCCCTCCTCCACATTGACTAGGGATTATGACATAGGTTATTCCATGGTGTCAAGGTGTATGAGATGCTTATATGACACTTTATGACACTTAGGGCGAGGTACCTAGGTGTGCAAATTTCATGTGTAACAGAATGCCCCCTAAAGTGTGAGTTTAGAAGAGAGAATGATGGCCGAAACACTTTACAAATCTTTAAAGCAAGGGTGTGGACTCAGAGAACCTGGTAGAAGCTACAAACAAACATCCAACAAATATTATGACATGTTTCAAACCCAAGGCAGGCATACCTATGCTTGGGTGATAAAGACTTGCAAGATATGGCCACCATAAAATACATTGGGGATCCATAATTATATTGATAAAAGGTATAGCCACCGAGGATAAAGTGTGGATATATACTCCTATGACCTGAACTGATCGTAGCCACGAAGAATACACCGTGGATCTACGAGATGACAAGACATAGCCACGACCAATACAAAGTGGATCTATGTGACAGTATATGTGTCAACGTTCAAGAGAAACTCTATCGCAGCCTGGGAAAAGTACATATCAGAGTGATCACTCAACCTAGGGTCTTCTTACCGATCCCAATGTAGTACGAATCTAACCATGTGAATAGATGTCCTGATGTCAAATATGGCATAAACCACTTGATTATCGGTCAATGATGTAAACCGTTAACAAGTGCGAGCGAGGTCACCATTGATGTCAGTGATTCCCAAGGTACTCTAGTACATTCCAACGAATGTGAATGGATGAACTGAAGTGGAAGATCAATGGAATCATCCGATTAGAGGTCAATGATGTAAACCCACTGTCGAACGTGAGGAGGCCTGCCATTGCGGCATGCAGGTCCCAAAGTACTAATTGGTTTCTAAGTCTAGTTTCTGGATAATGTGTTGATGTCGACAGGAATAGACTCGTCGAAGGAGGACCTTGATGTATCCCCCATCAACGACATGAAACAAACATAGAGATGTAATTGGTAGATCAAATGAACATGGACTAACAAGTGTATTGAGACAAGATATTTGTGATGGTTGACTCTCGAGGCAGATACTTCCCTTGAACACTGAGGCACAACAACAGAAACATGACATGGACCAAAACACGAGGATGCAGTGGATACTGTGACTTTCATTGGGTAAACCAAAGGAGTAAGAAAAACTCAGAGGATTGGTTCAGTGTAGAGGTTCAGTGGATTAAGATGTGCACAAAGACAAAGTGTCGTGTTCAAGGGCAACTCTAAGAGTTACTGGTAATGTTCTCAAAAACTACTTGGCTTGTTTCCTTCAATTTCCCCCCCATCCAGATAGATGAGTACCTCTTTTTAATTTAACGAGCTCGAGGAGGGTAACTGATCCAGATTTATGTAGGAACACAATGAAATACAGAAATACACATAAACGCAGAGATGCAGCGGAAATAAGACTTCATTTCATTAATAACAAATGACTGAAATATGCTTACAAATAGAATGGAAATAAACTAGCTAGGGCGCTAGTAGCTTATCTTTGAGAAGAGATGTGGTGGCTACTGGCCTCTGAACTGTGTTACAATGAGGCTCGAAGGTCTATTATTATTGAGAAACAATGGAAAACCCTAAACATCCAAAGACCTAACCCTAGGAGATGAAACACCAAGACTATGGGCCCCGTTTGGGTAAGTTGGTACATCAACTTCCCGGGGATGTAACTTTGGCATACGATCTCCGTTTGACGCGCTCCATACCTCATTAGAAATATCTATCCGAGGACTACAACTTTTGGGTGAGCAACATGATCAATGATGTATGTTGCTCCCCGTTTTCCCAAAAAAACATCGTTTAAGGCCTCAAAACGGCTCTGGAAGTTCAGGACCCGAAAAACTACTAAAAATAGTAAACTGTGCGGAAACTGAAAAATTGAAAGAAGCAATGGTGGGGGTCCAAGTGGAATAGGTGGGTGGAAACCAATATCCACCTGGATCATTCCTCCCCCCTTAGGAAGCAATGGTCCCCATTGCGTTGAGTTCCTCCACGAGATGAGGAAACTTTTGCTGAACTTGGTCCCTGGTGAGCCACTTGCCTTGGTGAAGGAGTTGGCCTGCTTTGACAACTCGATATAGCGGTATCCTTTGTTTTTAGGTGTGCTTGATCTGTGTATCCATGATCTGATCAATTCTGGCTTGTTCCATGCAGTCTGTATTTAACTCTTTTGGTGTGAGTTGTTCTGCCATGTCGGATGTGTCTAGTAGAGGTGGAAAGTAGGGTCGAAGGCGGTCCACATTGAACACTGGGTGTAGACCAAGGAATGGTGGAATGTTGAGCTCAAATGAATTTTCCCCTACAACCTTGGTGAGGGTGTATGACCCATATCTGAGCAGACGAAGCTTGTGGTGGGGTCCAATGAGGCGCTCCTTTTGCAAATGCAGCCACACTTTGTCGACCACCTGGAAGTTGTGTGGCACCCGATGTTGATCATGTTGCTGCTTGTACTTAGCATTGGCTTTGTCCAAGATGTCATGAACCTATTGGCGGATGTGTTGAATGTGCTCAATGAAGTTGTTTGCCTTGTCAGCCTTAGACTGGACATGAGCTGAATCTTCCTGAGTAGCCACAAATGGCATGGCTATGTCAATGGGACATAGTGGCTGGAATCCCAAGCCCACTTGAAAGGGGCTTTGGTTGGTTGAACTATGGAGAGCCCGGTTGTAGTTGTGTTGTAAATAGGGGAGGCTCTCATCCCATGTGCGTGGATTCTTTGAATTGTACATGCGCAGAATGTGTATGATCATCTGGTTGATGACCTCTGTCTGGCCATCAGTTTGCGGATAGAACGTTGTGGACTTGGTGAGCTTGGTGTCCATCATCGACTAGAGGCTGGACAAAAACGTACTGAGGAACCTACTGTCCCGATCTAAGCTGATAGACTGTGGGATCCAAAAGTGCACCCACACTCGTTCAAAGAAAAGTTTAGCAATGGATTTTGCTGTGATATTCTTCTTGCAGGCCATCATAATGGACATCTTCGAGAATTGATCGACGACCACAAAAAAACAGTCATTTCCATGCTCGGTAGAAGGAAGGCCCGAAATGTAATCCATAGAGATGGATTCCCAAGGTCGACTAGGGGTAGGAAGCAGAGTATAGAGGCCTTGCTTCTTGATGGTCGGTTTGGCAATGGCGCAAGCCGTGTAGGAATTGATGTACTTCCCGACATCTTGTCGAAGGTTCGGCCAATAGAAATACTTTTTCAGTACTGCCACGGTTTTCTCAATCCCGAAATGCCCAGCGACTCGACTGTAGTGAGCCTCCCAAATCATCTTGGTAAGCTCGCTTGAAGGAACACAAAGGTGTCCCAGGTGACAAAGCAGGGCATCACGGAGGTGAAAATTGGGAACTTTCTTACCCTCCAAGAGTGTATTGTATGTGTGGTCGAATTCTGGATCACTTGTGTAGAGAAGCGACCAATCGAAAGTCTCGTGCCCACAAGAGTTGAGCATAGTGGTTAGCGCCACGATGGGTGGTCGACTGAGGCAGTCTACAACATTATTGGTGCTGCCTTTTTTGTACTTAATGTTCAAATGAAATTGTTGCAGGTATGTGGACCACTTTTGATGGCGATCATTCCGTAACTTCCCTTGTGTCTGTATGAACGACAGGGGTCGGTGGTCTCTGTGGATGACCGTTTCCTTTCCCAAAATGTAATGCTTCCATTGCCGACAAGCCTGCACAATGGAATACATTTCTTTGTCATAAGTGGGATACTTCCGGACTGTGTCGGAAAGTTTCTCACTGTGATATGCCACTGGATGACCATGTTGAGTAAGGACTGCCCCAATAGCATAGTCAGAGGCATCTGTCTCGATCTCAAATGGTTTTTGCAAGTCTGGTAATGTGAGCACTGGTGCAGAGCAGAGGCGATGCTTCAAGTCCCCGAATGCCGTCTGTTGAGATTCAAACCAAAATAATTTTGCTTTAGCTCCTCCCTTGGTGACTTGACTCAAGGGCCAAGTGATATGAGAGAATCCCAACACAAACCTGTAGTAGAATTTGGCAAGACCTAAAAAGATGCGGAGCTCTGTTAGGGTGGTTGGGGCTGGCCAATCCCGAATGACTTGGATCCTTTTTTGGATCCACATGTACCCCCCGCTCATCAATAATGTATCCCATATACTAAACCTGGGTCATGCCAAAAGTGCATTTCTCCAAATTGGCACACAACTTGTGTTGCCGCAGTGTTTGGAGGACCTTCCGGATGTGGTGGAGGTGCTTTTCCCAAGTCTTGCTGAAGATCAAAATGTTATCCAAGTACACCACTACAAATGAGTTGGTGAATGGCTACAGGATATCATCCATTAGCCTCATGAAGGTTGCAGGGGCATTCGTCAACCCGAAAGGCATGACCAACCATTCGAAAAGGCCCTCCTTGGATTTGAATGCAGTCTTCCACACATCATAGGGTTCGATTGGTACCTGGTGATACCCATAATTCAAGTCGATCTTGTTGAAATACTTCACCCCCTTGAGTTGGTCCAAAAGGTCATCAATCTGTGGGATCGGGTACCTATCATGGACAATAATCTTGTTCAGTGCCCGATAGTCAATGCAGAGTCTCCAAGTCCCATCCTTCTTTTGGACCAACACGATCGGGCTCCCACAGGGCGATGAACTCGGCCAGATGTGACCTTTCTGCAACAGCTCCTGAATCTGCCTCTTGATTTCGTCATTCTCCAGAATAGAGCGCCGATAGATGGGTCCATTGGGTAGCGATGCACCTGGGGTCAGATCGATGGGGTGCTTGACCTGACAGTGTAGAGGCAACCCTGTGGGGGAGGTGAAGATGTCCTCGTACTCCTCCACTACCTTATCCATTTTTTGTTTTCGTGCAGCGGGGCTATGTCTGGAGGTCATGGTCACAGTCTTCCGCTTTCCCTGAGGGCGGATCATCAAGAAAACAAATTTCTTGGTTTTGGAAATGAGCTTACTGCATTGTTTTGCAGTAACCAAAGAGATGGTGGTAGGCGGTGCTATCTCCGGTATCCTGTACAGCTTATTGCCCAAAGTGATAATAACAGTACGAGGCCTAGACTCATACACAACATGTCACTTCCACAAGTACGGTTGGCCTAATAATACATCAAAAACATCAAGAGGAGCAATGTCACATAATACCTAATCCGTGAAGGGCTTGATGTTGTAGGGAAGGTGACATTGTTGACTGACGCGGAGGTCCCGTCCTTGGTGCAACCACCCGATGGTGTATGGTTGTGGGTGTGATGTGGTCAGCAAGCCCAGCTGCTTCACGACTTCTACTGAGATGAGGTTCTTCTAGCTCTCGCTGTCGACAATGAACTGCAATGGGGAACCCTTTACCCACATCTTGGAATGGAAGAGACACTCCACCTTCTCTGGATCTTCTAGTTCCTCCTTCTGGATCTTTGTGGTGGCAATGGTGGCATTGGGCTCCGCATCGATAATCTACTTCCACCTGTGATTCCCCTTGCCAGTTTCTAATTCAGAGTCAGAGCATGCATCCGATTCAGAAGCCTTCAACTCGGCTACCANCCCGACACTCACTTGTGTTGTGAGTGGAGCTCTTATGGAACTCACACCACTTCCCCGTGTCCTTTTTTGGCTTCATGGTGTTGTTCGTTTCTTGTGGCTTTGGTGGGTTGTCATGGGCTGCCCCACCTTGGCTTGGTCCTTTGTTCTGCGGTTTGGGGGTACCTTTCCCTTGCTTCTGATTTGAAGACCCAAAGTCTCGCCTCTTCTGTTTGAACTTCTGCTCAATCTTGGCAGCATATCGGTATGCCACACCAAGAGAGGAGATGTCGAGGAACTCCATTTCCTCCTAAATGTATCTGTGTAGACAACTGCGGTATTCTAACACCAAATGTTTCTCTAAATCTTTGATACCCAACTTTTTCCGTAGGGTATGAAACAGATTCGTCATCTCATGCACATCTTGTTCCCTTTGTTGCCGCAGCATAGTCCATTGTATGTATTTGTCCTCATAGCTCCCCACACGATAATATTGTTCCTTGATGGCGTCTCGGAAAGAATTCCAAGTGGGTGCGACCGAGAACAAAGAGGGTTCTCCCTTGTCCTGTTGCTCTGAGTAGGTTTCCCACCAGTCCTTGACATGGGGGGCGGCTTTGAGGAGTGCGAAAATAATCTTTTCTTGGTCGGAAAAGTCATGAACCGAGAAATATCCTTCTAACAGATTCAACCATCTATCTACGACATCTGCATCTATTTGGCCCTCAAATATGGGAATGTCAAAGTTTACTTGTACCTTAAAAGGAGCGGCGCCTCCATAGTGGCTGTTGGATGTCGATGCGCCGCCAGTGGGAATCCGTTGAAGAATCTGGGCAAAGTTGTCCATCATCACGTTCCTTTGTTTCTCGAGGGCCTCCTCGAGCAACATTTTGATAGGATCTCCTACTCCCTCATCTTTCTTTTCTTCCCCCATGGGTAGTCGTCGGGGTTTGCGAGGCTGATCTTGCAAAGGTTCAACCAAATTGAGCCCCAACTCCTTATACCCCGACCTCGTTAGGGACATGCAAAGAAGGATCGAGAATGGGCAGACCGATCTGATACCACTGATCCAGATTTATGTAGGAACACAATGAAATACAGAAATACACATAAACGCAGAGATGCAGCGGAAATAAGACTTCATTTCATTAATAACAAATCACTGAAATATGCTTACAAACAGAATGGAAATAAACTAGCTAGGGCGCTAGTAGCTTATCTTTGAGAAGAGATGTGGCGGCTATTGGCCTCTGAACTGTGTTACAATGAGGCTCGAAGGTCTATTATTATTGAGAAACAATGGAAAACCCTAAACATCCAAAGACCTAGCCCTAGGAGATGAAACACCAAGACTATGGGCCCCGTTTGGAAGTTGGTACATCAACTTCCCAAGGACGTAACTTTGGCATACTATCTCTGTTTGACGCGTTCCATACCTCGTTAGAAATATCTATCCGAGGAATACAAATTTTGGGTGAGCAACATGATCTATGATCCATGTTGCTCCCCGTTTTCCCAAAAAACGTCGTTTAAGGCCTCAAAACGGCTCCAGAAGTTTAGGACTTGAAAAAACTGTTAAAAATAGTAAACTGTGCAGAAAATGAAAAACTGAAAGAAGCAATGGTGGGGGTCCAAGTGGAATAGGTGGGTGGCCACCAATATCCACCTGGATCAGTAACACATGCTTGATATAACTCACCTTTGGTAAGTTCCTCTTCCTTTGTTTGATGAACTGGAAGAAGTAAGGGTTCGGTCCCATATGGGCCCTTTAATGCATGATTGTTTTAATGAGTCCATAGAAGGTAAAATCGATAGTTTTTCATTTTTAGAGAGTTTGAAAATGACTTAAAGAAGACTCCAATGTTGTCCTTTTTCATAATGTTAGTCTTGCGAGGCCAAAAAAGAGATAAATTATCACTCGAAAGACACCCTTTCAAACCTTTTAACGAGTGGGAAAGGAAGCAAGATCACTCGATAATCTTTTCATGTTTAGAGAGTCTGAAAAGAGCTTAAAGGAGACTCCAGGGGGTTCCTTTTTCGCGTATCCATACAGGTCCGAAAAATAGATAAAAGTTTACCCGGATGCATTCTCATGTATTTACGAGCACGAGAAAGAACAAAGACTAAGCTCAGTATGCCCCCATCTTGACAGCTAGTGGCTTAACTCCAGAATGATCATCGAAGGCTGGAGACATGCCCTCCAAGCTTCAATTCATTCACCGACTTTGAGGTTGTCACCAATTTCTCTACGAGATGAGAAAAAGGAGAAGGGTGCATGAAAAGAAGGTTCAAGAGAGGTGACTGTTTCATGTTTTAACAAGCTTGACGCAGGAAAAGAACTATGCTCAGGGCCTCCGTTTCATTTTTTAACGAGCTTGCTACAGAGAAGAGAAACTATGCTCGTAGCCTCTGTTTCATTTTTTAACGAGCTTGCCACAGAGATGAGAAACAATACTCGTTACTTCTTCTTGATGGCTTCCAAGAGGATAATTCTCTGGAAGGATACCATGTCAAGGGACATAACTCGTTCATGGCTTCCAAGAGATCTTCGCTAGATGGAAGATAAAGTCTCTAGATGGAACAGATGTCAAGGGCCGTGACAAGGGTAAGGATATTAGGCTCCAATAGCCCTACTGAAGAAATCACCATATCAACTACTAGATCCAAATGAGTGGAAGTTGAAGGTATGGGAGACAACGCCACATAATTAACATGCAGCGGGGACGATACTGTCTGCATATAAGAACCATTTAGGGAGGTAATCCAGTCAGGAACGAGGAATGAAAGTTGATCAATAGTCACAATTATTCCATCGTGAGGGAAAGATATCACACGGAAAAGAGTGGACACAATAGCTTTCATGGCATAAACATAATCTCGCCCAAGGAGTAAAGAGAAATCTAAGGGGTCTCGGACTACCATGACATCAATAAAGACAGTTTTCCCTCCCAAAGTTACAGGAAACTGAGGAAGGGTCCCTAATGGTTGGCTGATTCTTATGTTAAAGGCTAACAAATTCTGTGTAACCGGCGCAAGCTGCGGACAACTGAAAGCATACCAAGCAACAGAAGAAAAAATACTAACGGGCGCAACTTCATCTATCAACATTTGAGAAACGTCCTAACCACAAATCTGTATTGTAACCTGTAAAGGAATGTGAGAGGGAAGACAAGGTCTAGTTAGTGCACCCTAATAAAAAAGGATGGTCTCATTACTTGGAGGGGGTTTCACGGGAGAAGGAGGAATGCCCCCCGGCATGGTAGATTCTGTATCAACGAGAAAAACGTGGGCAATATCGGGTTTACTCTTTAGAGGGAGAGTAGGATCGACCAATGACGAACTTGGATCGACCAATGGTGGACTTGGATCGACCACTTTGGCACTCTTCAGAGGAAGAGTGGGATTGATTGATGATGTAACCAGAGCAACCACTTTGGCACTCTTTGGATGAAGGGTGGGACTAACCGAGGAAGGGTCTGGATCAGTCACTTTGGCACTCGTCAAGAGAGGAGTGGGATCGACCAATGACAGAACCAGATCGACCACTTGGGTTTCATTCTCCAAGGGGAGAATGGGGTCGACGGGTGGAAACATATCAACTACTTGGGTTTGTGGTTCAATTGAGGAGGAAACTAGATTGACCATCTGATCAACCAGACTGACCGGGGATGGAACCAGATTGACCACCTGATCAACCAGACTGACTGAGGATGGAACCGGATTGACCAATCCTTCAACCAACAAAGGGTTGGGGGAAATATTACGATAACCTTTTGGAAGTTGAAGTTTTTCCAAAAGAGAAGAAGCCTCATCCATACGAGGGAAAATGTAAGAGTAATGATCACCCTTGCATAACATGCAAGGAAACTTGAGAGTTGTCTTCTTATTACCAGCCTTAACATCACTAGTTGATGAGGTATCATCAACATGACCAACAGAGGATGATGACGTGGAAGATCACATTTCTAAGACCTTGATAAGACCGAGGAAATCCCTTAGAAAGTGGTCACCCTTACAAAGGCTGTAAAGAAATTTGGGTTTCAGATTCTTCATTTTAATCTTGTTGACCTCATCAACACTCCCAGTACTATTAACAATAGCTGGTTGCTTGGATCCAACATCTGATGTTGTTGGGGCCTTGGTCGTTTTCAGGCTCTTCTTCTTCATTTCTTTTCATTTCTTCTTCTTTTGATCAACCTGGCTACTTGCTTTAGAGCTTTCGCTAGGCGAAGAAGGAGAAATGGAAGGAGACTTAATGGGAAAAGAAGGTGAAAAGTCGATGTGAGGTTGATGTGTGGGTGGTGTACTGACATCTAAATTATTAGGTGCAGCTGAAACATTGGGAGGATTCAAGATCACCGGAGTGGGGAACAACCAAACTGGTAATCCGATGGTGAGTCCTGGAAGACTTAGTGTGGCAATATACGGAGGAACAAAGTTTCCAAAAGAAGGAAAGGTGTAAGGTTCCCCGGGACAAGGGGTTCCTCCATTGGTACTCTCAGGATTCAATGCCATTAACACTAACTCGACCTAAGGTCCACTAAGTAAAACAAGCAACACACACTATGAATCTCAGAAGCAATCAATCAAACAAACCTTCCCACGATGAAACCACTAGTTGGTGATGAAATCCAATGTCGCGAGATCAAAATAGGAAGGGGCAGGGATAGAGTGGGTGGATCAGTTATGTTGGTGACTTGCTTAATGGACTTACGCCTTGGTGCAAGCTTCCATGCAACAATTGTGGATTTACCCTCCAAGGAGCTCGAGTGAGTTTGACCAACGTCTCTTCCAGGTATAGTGAGACTTCCCTTCATCGTCACCTTGTGTAAGACCTTAAAGATTGTGGTTACTAAGGTCACCAACTTGCAGTCAGCCCTTGGGCGGGTACAGTCGACAGTCCAGTCCGAACGTAAGAGCAGGGTATCTAGCCCAAAATCAACTTGAAAGGCTTCCACTCAACATTATGGGTATACCTTCAAGCGACCCCCATAATACGATCCAACTACTACAATTAGTCAAACCACGGAGGGATAATCTTCGTAGCTCTCCTGAGTTCAACCTCGTGTGTAACCCCTACGTGAGAGGGGGATCCTAGAAAGCCTATACAACGATTGGATTTCACTCTCCCTACTGCAAGATACTAAGTATGTTTGATAGCTTTGGAAAGTTATCCTTTCAACCTATTCCAAAGCTCTACACCTTAAACTAATGTAGGTTTGCTAACAAAGATGTAAAAAGTCTGATAAATTTTAGTTAAGCATTGATTTTAGTGGCTGTTGTTTACTTAGAGGTGTATGAGAGTGAAGATTGATGATATTATGACTCAGTTCCCAAAACATGCATAAGAAACGATAAGTAGTCTTTTTCTTTCAATGAATGTCTATTTTAAGGGAAGGAGATGGATTTTCCTTTCAGTTTCAAACACCAAGATGCAATGAACTCATGCAATAGACCTCAATAAAGAATCCAATGCAATGCTAAAATGTTTATATGTGACTAATAACCAGTAGATGTAAAGCTTCCTATGCTAATCAGACTTCAAGAATTGTGAGATTTAAGCAATTTGGAAGCAAACTTCACATAAACCAAAAGACACCCTTGTTGCAATCAAACAAGAGAAAGAAAACCAAAAACTCAAAAGGAAGGAGAAAGAGCTGGGACAAGATGACTCAAAGATAAAAAAAAAAAAAAAAGTAGAAAAGACCTTTGAAACCCCTTACAAAGTTTTCACTCATTCAGACAAACGAGAAGAAAACGACAAATTGCCTCCAAATCGTGAAGGACAAATTGCAAAGTAAGGACTAATGTCAAAAAAAATCCAAACAAAAGAGGATGAATCCTTAGAAAACAGGGTATTGAAGGCCAATACCAAGATGGACTGAAAGTAGGAGACCCTGAGCAAATGTACAAAGCAGAAACTAAACCCCAAAATTGGAAAAACTAGAGGATTTTTCACAAGAAAGGGGAGTGCTCTGGTGTAAGGGGCACCAGAGCGTTATAACGCTATGTGTAATACCTTTAGGGAGTGCTGGCACTCTGATAACAAGGCATGGGAGCACCCTACTTCAAAAAACTCAGGAAAAATTCCAGAAACTCAAAAATTCAAGAACATTCAGCCAATCAGGATGATCATGATGACACAAAGAGGAGATCAAACCATTCTAAGAATACAAAATTCAATGGAGAAGATCAAATGAGTGGGCAAAGGGCCAGGACAAGATCTAGGAAAGGAAACACAAATAAGATTTCCTCCCCAGTGGAGTCGCCAACTTCTGTTATAGGAAAATCTCTCTGCGGATAGGTAGATTTCCTCTTTAGAGCTAGACTCTTAACTCTAAGACAGAAGGTGTTTAACATGGACACTAACTTCCTTTTATATCTAATCAAGTTGATTAACAAAAGATAAGGAGGAAAGCGTGTACCTTATGAACGTTGTTTGTCCCTACAAGGTCCAGGATGTGCTTCGATCTTGAGCTCCTTGGTAGATCCTGCAAGACAAACAAAAGTACAAACAACTTCCTACTCTACTGAGATTAGCTAAAACATAGATCCATCTACTATAAACAAACTTATATGGAACAAGTACAAGTTTGAAAGAAACATGCCAAGCATTGATTATATTGATGAGAACAAAGTGTTACTTACAGCCATGGATGTAGTGCAACAACTTCACCAAGCTCTCCTTGTCCAAACCCTTGCTTAAACAGTCCACACACAGAATGCTTATGCTCCAAATGACATCTTCCTCATGAGATCATAAGTTAGATGCTTCACAATTCTTTCCATCTCCCCTTCCTCCATGGAAATCCCTCATTATATAGGATTTGGAGGCTTAACCACCATGGAGAGGATCTCTCATCAGATCCACTAAGAAAGGGATCTCTAAGATATTTAGGGAGAAAATATCTCTTAAGGATTTTGGGGAGGAAATATATCTTAAGGATTTTAAGGAGGAAATATTTCAACCATCCATGAGATCCTCCACCTTCCCTAAAAAATAGGAAACCAAATGTGAGGTGGATTCTCACACTTAATTACTTTCTTTTTCATGAATATTAGTAATAATTCATGTGCACTTGATTCTCACACTTAATCAATTCATTTTCCATGAATATTAATAATAATTCACGTGTACTTGGTATTTTGGCCTTCATGTAATATATCCCTCCTCCACATTGACTAGGGATTATGACATAGGTTATTCCATGGTGTCAAGGTGTATGAGATGCTTATATGACACTTTACGACACTTAGGGCGAGGTACCTAGGTGTGCAAATTTCATGTGTAACAGTACCTAAGACCAAGAAACGACCAGCTTGAGTTGAAGCTACCTTACAAGACGCAAAAAGACTCAAGGTTCCAGAGGGAACATTCAGAAAGAGTAAAAGACCTAAAAGATTCTCAAGTTATGCAACATATATGACAGAGCTTCTAGATGAAGAACCTACCACATTTGAAGAAGCAGTTCAAAAGGGACAATGGAAAGAAGCTATGACGGAAGAACATCAATCCATTATGAAAAATGAGGTATGGGAAATCGTATCTAGACCTAAAGAAAAATCAGTGGTGACCTCAAAATGGGTATACAAGATCAAACATGCAACAAACAAAAGCGTGGATAAATACAAGGCAAGATTCGTAGCTAGAGGTTTCTCCCAAAAGGAGGGAGAAGATTATGATGAAACTTTTTCTCCAGTGGCTAGATATACTTCCATCAGAGCTATCATATCTCTTACTGCTTCCCATGGGATGGAACTTACATCAGATGGATGTAAAGACAACTTTTCTCAATGGAGAAATCGATGAAGAAGTATATATTGAACAAACTCAAGGGTTTGAGGTACATTCCAGAGACACTCACATTTGCAGATTAAAGAAAGCTCTATATGGACTCAAGAAAGCTCCAAGGGCTTGGTATGCCAGAATGGACAACTATCTAACGAGACTTGGTTTCTCTAAGAGTCATGCAGAACCAAACCTTTATTACAAAGTTGTGGACAACACACCTGTAATTATACTACTATATGTTGACGATATATTCATAACATGTGAAGAGTCTCTCATCATCCAGTGCAAGAAGGAACTAGCTTCTGAATTTGATATGAAAGATCTATGTCTCATGCATTATTACTTTGGACTAGAAGTATGGCAGAAGTGTGGTGAAGTATTCCTTGGACAAGGAAAGTACGCAATAAAGATACTTCAAAAGTTTGGAATGATGGATTGCAAATCCATGGATACTCCTATGACTACAGATATAAGAAAAGTAAGTGATCCAGATTCTGATCAAGTAGATCCATCTCTATATCGACAACTAATTGGGTCATTGATGCATTTGGTAAATACTCAACCAGACATTTGTTTTGTCGTAAATACACTAAGCCAGTTCCAGGTGGAACCAAGGCATGAGCATTGGATAGCTGCAAAACATGTCTTAAGATATATTCGTGGGACAATAAACTATGGCTTGAGATATACTGCATCCAGTGATATAAAACTTCACAGATTCACAGACACAGATTCACAGACTTCAGGTATGTGTCTCATCTTGGGCTCCGCTATGATATCTTGGGGCAGCAGGAAACAAAAGTCTGTCACACTTAGCACAGTAGAAGCAGAATATATCGCAGCATGTGAAGCATGCACAGAAGCAATATGGCTAAGGAAGTTAATCTCTGATTTATTTGATCAGATTCCAGAATCGACCATAAAACATTGTGATAATCAGAGTTGTATAAGATTATCATAACATCCTATGTTTCATGAAAGGTCGAAACACATTGAGATCAAATACTACTTTATTCGAGATAAAGTCAAGGAAGGAGATGTACAGCTCGAGTATATCCCCATAGACGAGCAGATAACAAACATCTTGAAAAAACCTCTATCCAGAATAAAGTTTGCATATTTCCGAGAGAAGATGGGGATCATGGAAATAAATCCCTTAGCTGAAAGGGAAGAAATGACTCTCCAGGTTGGGAGGGAGCACTGGAAATATTATTGAAGACATTTATTTTTGAGATTGAAAAATAGTCCAGCTTGGGCAGATTCTTTCCTGTTCGGAAAGTGGATTGAGATTTCTGACGGACAACGATTTACCATTGTGGTTAACATGAGAAATGGTCCAGATTGTTGATGTATCATAGAAAACAACTTCCCATTGTGGTTAACATGGGGAGTGGTCTAGGGTAGTCTCTCTTCTTAAGGGTTACTCAAGAAGACGGGCCCGCCTCTCTAGACAATGATTTCTCATTGTGGTTAACATGAGGAATGGTCCGTTTTGGAGGTTGATACAGGAAAATCTTTTCCTCTTGTGGTTAACAGGGGAAATGGTCCAGATAGTCATTCCTTAGGGTGCATTCATTCTCTCCAGGCTGCACTTTGTTTAGTGTCGGAGGAATTGCCCGGGGTGGGGAATGGTCTAGGCTTAGCAATCAGGGATAGGTATTCCTTAGGGAAGGTTCATTCTCTCCAGGTTACACTTTGTTTAGTGTCAGAGGAAAGGCCCAGGGTGAGGAATGGTCCAAGCGCAAAAATTCGAACAATCATTCTTCCTTATTTGAGAAGACCCATCATTGATGTTCTACACTGAGGGCATATATTCTTTCAGATCTCACAAATGTGAGTGAGATATTGGCCCAGATGATTCAGTTTATCTTTAACAATATTTTCTATGTAGGTTGATAACAAATGATTGTTATGGAGACTACATGTCTCCAGACAGTAGAGATATTCTACGGTGGTGGATATGTTCCACTGTTTGTGACTATGTGTCACGGTTTGAGTAGTTGTGTACTACTGTGGATAAAAACAGTTGTGTTGTATCAATTGATATTGTACTTGTGTCATGGAGATTATCCAATTGGATAATAATGACAGTGCTCGTGATGCTACCAATTGAATGGTCTATTTTTACTCAAGACCATATCTCCCTAGCTAGGAGGGAGTGTTGATATTATGGTAGCTTCGGGAGGTATGAACCTCTATTGTGACCTATGACGAGATTAAAATATTCTGGAAGGAAGCAAAGAAATGAATGTAACCCTAGACTAGATGTCAACTAAAGAAAGATAATTAATATGAATTAATTAGTACCTAGAAGGAGAAGTTGGTCCAGGCAAGTCTGTCAAGAATACTATAAATACAGGGCGTCGGTCTCTCATTTGACACATTCTCAGAATTGTAGAAGTCACTTGTGCGCAATGTAGTCTAGCAATTTTGTGCACAAGTTCTGAGGAAGGTGTTGCGCCAGTTTCTGGGTTAGACTATCTGATCAGCCTTGGTTACTTTCTTGCTTGGTGCATTAGCCTTGCTTGGCTATTGATTGCTACCATGATTCTTCTTTGTCAAGGTCAAGGTGCTTGGAGGGTGGCTTTGGCCTATGGTTGGGTGACAATAGTAATATTGTCAATGGTAAAACGAGCACATCCTTTCATACTCTAACAAAAATCACCCAAGGAAGCATTGCACAACATACAACATCCCCCCACAATGTTGAACTGAGTGGAAAAGATGATGGCAATGGATGTCACAACTGATGACTAAGTATGGAGTACAAGCTAAAGGCGACAAAGATGAAAGACAACCTAAGCAAGAAACACTCCAAAATGATGAGCTCCAAGACACTGCGAAACAAGGCAGTACATGGAGACAAATGTTTGGTTACACTCTTAAAACTATTCGCTTGAGTGGCACAAAATCCACTACTCAAAGGTGTAGAATGAGAGGTACCATAAATAGTCATTATTCACAAAAATCCTTGATATGGGTCTTGGAAAACAAGGCCATGTTAGGTACCCATTTACAATGGAGGAATAAATTCTTGTAATTTATCGAGCTCTTGGAAAAACAAGAATCTTGAAGAGACATCAGATGTGGTGTTCAACCAATCATTGGAAACAAAACCAAATGCTCTTTTCAACGCACATAAAATAGAGGCCTTATTGAAGAGTTAAGGCAAAGAACTCTCCCAATAACTTTCAAAATACAATAAATTGGAAATAAAATGCCAAAGAGCCTCCAAAATAAAATAAAGCACTTCATACACAATAACAAATGGATTTGAATTGTGCTCTCCCCAAAGCAATCAAAGGCACAACTGAGGGAGAAAGATGAAACAAGAGGCCTTCTTTCGGGAAAGTCTGATGTTGCACCAAATGATGGAGTTGATTGAACAAAAGTGGTAGTGCTTCCAAAACCGAAGGAAGGATTACTGGAAGCCCCAAAAGCTGGCACAATTATGGATCAAAATGTAGGGGTTGTGGTACCAAATGCAGGTGTTGAAGTATATCCAAATATAGGTGTGGTCATTGCACAAAAAATAGGTTGATTGGTCGCACAAAATGGGTTACTTGATCCAAACATTGTGAAATTCGATATCATAGTGCGCCAGGGTTTTGTTCAACATGCAACGATATCATAGAGTGCCAATGAGCTGCACACGCGTATTTTTACAGATCAAACCATGAGACATGTTTCAGATCCAGAAGTTGTATATCCACAAGATCGCAAAAAGGACAGACTTGGATATCTAGATCAAGAAACAATTGGGTGTGTCTGTCAAAATTTTGGACTAGGCAGTGATCCTAGACAACAACATCCAGGATGAACAATCTGGGAAACGATCCAGAATACCATGTGAAATCCATGATGAAATCTGGGATGAACACTCCAAAATAACTAGTTCCACTCGTAGATTTTGAACTGATGGAAGGCTTCATTCATATTGTCTTCGATGTTCATGGAGATGAGATCCATAACCGTGCCTTTGAGGTGGAAAGTGAGACCGACCTCTCTCACCTGCCCATTGATGGCTCCGTCATTGTCGGGAAGAATTTTCTGGGCTGTCCAAATGAATTGGAAGGAGGGATTCTCCACTTGAAGGATGGGATCGACTTCCTTCTCTGCTTAGAACATGGTCGTACATTCTTTGAGTTATCTTCATACACAACAGATCAGACAGATTGTTGAGCCTTTCATTTTGATGAATAGAAGTTGCATAAGATATGCCACAGGTTCATTTTGGTGAACAAAATTTGTGCAAACTGCTGAGGAGCTGGACAATGAACTAAAGAAAGAAACAAAAAGCAGTTGGAAGGGCAAAGAGAATAATGTCCAAGCAGATGTTACATAATCAAAAACAATTTTAAATGAAACAAACTCAAATGCCTCAAATATTGAAATGACATTCACCATAATACCTGGCTTGTACCTCATGGAGCAATACCCAGTGTCTTTCAGAAGCAAGCTGGTGTGGTGGATAGCCCTCATGATGAACTTGAGATCTGTGGTGGTGAAGTGAGTCTCTATCTGTGCAAGTGGACATTATTGGTCAAGTTGTCTCTCGGTACGCCATGTCTGCAGCCTGAGGGCCTCGAGACATCATCTCCTTAGTTATCCCTAGAATTTGGGGATAATAGACCCCATAGCCTAATGGTAAGCATCGTGTTTGATTTGATTTCCATCCATCTCATTCAATTTTCCCATTTCATATTTGTCTACAAGCAACCCAACGTTTGTAGTTTTAAATATTTGGATCTAGCTTGCATTTCCAAATTTTGATTAAGCTAATACATTCATATTCAGTTGTCAACTTGTATTTTTCTGTAGGTCGCCCTCTCAATTTTTTTCTATTCTAAGTCAATTTGGACCTTTTCATTTATATATAAAGGGTTTATTTCAAATATATACATAGATCTAGCTAAACATTACTTCAATTAACCAAATAAATGCATAAGGGTTAATAACCAATGGTTAAAGGTCTATTTGTTGATCTCCTATGGTGCTGAAAATATGTTCGTTTGGGTTTGATCTCAATGCATTTTGATCATCACATTAATTGAAAACAAATGATAATAAAATGGCTTAACGTGGGTTTTAAACCACTTATATTCTTTCTAGGCTGAACATCTTATGCCAACAATCAACCTAAATTATTGGATATGTTAAATCGATGGTTAAAAATTTGCAATGCTCTACTCTAACAACCTTAATGTATTATTCCAATTTGCAGTTGGGGTTCGATATTTGTTGACCAATTCAACCCTTAAGCATCTTGTCAATTTAATGCTCAAACGATTATATGAAATTAATTTAATGTTGTGGATGCTCCAATGATGTTGATTGGTTATTTAAGATCTTTGAGGGTCAAAGTGTTGCTTGTTATTTTCTGAGAAATTTTCCATCTTGTTCATGTTTCAATGCCTTGTACACACTATATCATAGCACAATAACCTCAACTCTCAATTCAATATTGAAAATTCTAAAATGGTATACAGTTTAGGTGGTGATTTATGTTTTGAAACTGTTTTATTGCTAATATTTTCTATAACACTATCAATGATGCGTTGAGGATTGTGTCTTAACAGATTATTAATGGGATACATCAATGTTCCATTCCAATAATTATTGCATGCTAAAATGTTGAATGGTGTCACACTAAGGGCTGAACACACAAGTTTGAAAATGTCCTATTTGATTAACACTATAATACATCCCTAAAATCAAATCAATCCTTAAGGTATTTGAATGTTTGCTAAGAATTATTCATATTCTTAAATGATAACTAATTTGTTTAAAGTTCATTGTGTAAAATCTCGAATGTTTTAGGTTACATAATAAACATTGTTATATTCTTTGAATGTCTCACTCATATGAGGTATTTAAGCTATTACATATTCTAAAATAGACATAAAGTTTTGCTTAATATCCCATAAATCCACCCAATTCTAAGTTGTATTGCTTGTTGGAACAATTGAGATTAATTTGGTAACATATTTATCATTTTTTGGGCACTATGGTATAAAGTAATCATGACAAATAATTGAGTAAACTTCTGTAATTTGAAACATTTATATTTATGCTCGGATTTGTTTTATGATAACCACAATAGAAATCGTGAGATTAATTTGGTAACATATTTATCATTTTTTGGGCACTATGGTATAAAGTAATCATGACAAATAATTGAGTACACTTGTGTAATTTGAAACATTTATATTTATGCTCGGATTTGTTTTATGATAACCACAATAGAAAATGTGATAAATCTCAGGTTTAATCGATTTGACAAGTTATCATTCACATTTGAGTTTTCAAATATAAGTTTGAAATCACTTTGCACCAATTTTGTGATTATATTTTCTCATGATTCAGAATACAATGTTTTGAATACTCTGTATGAATTTGTTGAGATAACACTTGAAGTAATAGAAAAACAATATATGTCAATGACATGTTTTCTTATCTCTAAACAAATCATTTATCTATAAAAGTCTTTGTATGTGTTATCCCCATTTTGTGGGATAACTAAGGAGATTATGTCTCGAGGACCTTGGGTTGCAGATGTGGAGTGCCGAGAGACTACATGACTAACAATATCCTTTTGCATAGATGGATACCCTTCTCACCACCACACAGGTCATGATTTTCAGGGTGCCATCCACCACACCCGTTGGCTTCCGGAAGGCAATGGGCCTTGCTCCATGAGGTACAAGTCATGTATTATGGTGAGTGTCATTTCAATATTTGAGGCATCTAATTATGTTTTATCTTAGATTGCTTTATATTTCATGACATATGCTTGGACATTATGCCTTTTTCCATTCTTCACCTTGGTGGTTGACATTGTGCCCTAGTAAGTGGTCTTCCTTGGGGATGGGTTTGCTACTAGGAACTCCCTTGAAGATCCATCGTACTATTCCTGACCATACTTACCACTTTCCATCACTATTTCCCCCCATTTTATTATCTCTTGTGATTTTAGCGTGTATAGACCCAAGAAGGGGTTGTCCCTCATTCTATGGGAAGAAGGGGTTGAAGGCCCAGATGGATTGTTATTGGGTCAAAGATAAAATCCTATGTATAAAAATTCTAGATGCTTCACCCAAGGATCACCCGAGAAAGCAATGAAACACTTATCTTTGAGAAAAGGGGGACCCACAAGAAATATGATTATGAATGCTTAAAAGGTTAGTTGGAGGATAGGAGGTGTCATCGCAAGCCGACCTAACATGTTCATGGATATCTACTGGTATGAAATTACCATCATATGTTCACCAAGCCAGGGTAATGACTCTCAGTTGCATGGCTAAGAGAAAGGGGGTCTCATCACGAGCCAATCTTCTCATTTCCACTAGTTATTTGTGGGTGACACTGTCATTATCTGAACACCACGCCAGGGTAGTAGCATTCAAATTGTCCTTAAACTATGAAAGAAAAAAATAATGGAAAAATGATGGGATTAGAAAAAGTGCATTGCAAACAAAGGTACCACACACCCTCTACAAAGGCACCCATGAATGAGGCACTACAACCCCTTGTATGTCATGAACCCCATGCTCACTGAGTCTTGACCCTTAACCACTTCACCCAATTTGCATGGCTTAGAGAGGGATCTCTTGGAAACTCTCCTTGACCTAGGAAAGATCTAACCAATAGGACACCTCAACAACCCTCCCATATCCAATCTTGACAAGTTGCTGAATGTCTTTGAGAACTTAATTTTTTGACGGGGTACTCTTTGATGCACATGCTTAAGTGGCTCATTTATTGACTTGATTTACTTATCATGATATTTTGACTTGTGATCCTTGGAGGGCATGCTTATCTGTCTTTGAAGGACCTAGTTGGTGGACAGTTTTGGAAGAACAATCCTAACTTGGGATTCCTTGGGGCTACAAGCCCATGGGTTGGATGCCATAGGTCCACATGTTGGATCACATAGACAAAGTTTTGGAGACCTAGAAGATTATGTGGAAGACCTAGCCCAACCCTCACATGCCAAACTAGTTTCCTAGGAGAGACAAAACATCACCTTTTTAGGCTTGATGTCATCCTTGGGGGCTAGGGTTTGGTGGTGAGACATGGACAAGTGGACATCTTGGTGAAAGAAGGATTTTATCATAAGGAATAGGACGTGGATTGAACACAAGTGACCTTTGGAGGCCTAGTCATGCTACTACAACTCCAATGACTTGTTCAAAGAGCTAAAACGTCCCATAAAAGGGATACATCACATCCATTTTAGGGTTTTATTTGTGCAAAAGTGAAATTATATTGAATTTTTAAATATTATCTTTGTACAGGGGAAATATTAGGGTTTTTGACCCCTAGTCACATGGTTTACCCTAATATTATGTGGACAAACTATTTTGGAGACATTTTGTATAAATAGATATCATAAGATCGCATTTCACATCATAACTCTCCCATTTGGATAGGTCTTTGGCTAGACTTTTCTCTAGCCTTGGAGGATTATCTCTCTTTTGCATCTTGTTATGATTTATTCTTTCTATTGATGTCGAAAAGTGATGCACTGTGCTTGGAGACTCTTTCTTATGCATGTGGATGGACTTAACTTGGAATATTAGGGTTTGATCTAGATTTTTTGTGGAATTGGTAAGAGAAAATATGCATTTATTGTATTTTTTCTTGCTTTTTCCATAATTATTGTTGGTTAGAACCCTTGGAGGAGTATAAGGGCATACATCCTCCCCAAGGTTTATTTACTTGTTTAAGAATGGTCAATTTTCACAAGGTGTCTTGGAGAACTACAAGAGTGTACACCCTCCAAGGTCACCTTGGTTTTTTTTGCAAAACCTAGGAAGTAAAAGGGCTTACACCACTAGGGCTTTATGGATCAAGCATTTTAATCCAAGTTTGGATTCTCAAGGTCAAATATTTTTCAAGGTTGTACCAAGGTAATTACAAGGGCATACACGCTCTTGGCATCTCCTAGATTGACTTGGATACACTTGGGAATTACAAGGGCGTACACCCCCAAGTTCTTAGCCAAGCCATCTCTTTCATTGAACCCATAAACCCAATAGTAAGGGAGTAATAAATTTTCAAGTTTGCATTGGAGATATAAAATATTTTCATTGGTAAACGTGACAATTTCGCTTTTTGATGCTCTCTCACTTGGATTTTATACTTGATGCTACAAGAATCCTTTCCTCCTTGAGCCGTCCTCTTTCTACAAAAAAATATTTCTATTGTAGTAACCCTAACCTACAACCATTAGGTCTGCACTAACCCTAAATATCTCCTAAACTAACCCTAGACTAGGACGAAAAATATTCCCTAAACTTGTACTAACCTAGGTGCACCCTTTGAGCTAACAAGGAACCTATTTAATTGGATAAGTGTTCAGAAATAAGTATTGGTTTACTACAGACATAAGGATGGTAGTTTCACTGCAGAAACCTTAACCTAAAGTCACTCATAACTTGTTCTTTCATCGTCAAAAGTTGCTAAGAATTTGCCAATGTATTCTACTTGTTTTAATACAATTTTTGGGTGGATTCTTTGTGGATTTTGGTGGCTAGATAGACTGTTGTCACAACAAGTTTTATACAGCCATAAGGCTGAAAAATAATTATGCATACATATTTTATGACAACTATAACTCATTGCTAAAGTCTCATGCTATAAATTGTGAAATCATCTAGTGATTTTCTACTTGTTTCAAGCACATTTCATTTGACTTTGAGCAGTCTTTCTGGCATCTTTAGTACTTGTTTTATTGCTTGTTATCCCCATTTTGTGGATAACTAAGGAGATTATGTCTCGATTCCCTCAGGTTGAAGATATGGAGTGCCAAGAAGACTACATGGCGA
Source organism: Picea engelmannii (assembly GCA_009831015.1). Lineage (NCBI taxonomy): Eukaryota > Viridiplantae > Streptophyta > Pinopsida > Pinales > Pinaceae > Picea > Picea engelmannii. The sequence continues at coordinate 87,657 of ML805803.1, read as the reverse complement.
ACATTACCCTTTTGCATAGTTGGAAACCCCTCTCACCACCACATATGGTCACAAATTTCCATATGGCATCCACCACATCAACTGGCTTCCAGAAGGTAGTGGGCCTTGCTCCATGAGGTACAAGTCAATATTATGGTGAGCATCATTTTAATATTTAATCCATTTGAGTATGTTGTATCTTATATTTCTCTAGATTTCATGATATATGCTTGTACATTATGCCTTTTGCCCTACTTCACCTTGGTGGTTGACATTGTTCCCTAGTAAGTGGTCTTCCTCGGGGATGTGTTTTGCTACTAGGAACTCCCTTAAACAACCATCGTACCATTCTTGATCATACTTACCACTTTACATCATTGTTCCCCTCCATTTCCTTATATCTTGGTATTTTAGGGTGTATTGACCCAATAAGGGTGTGTCCCTCATTCTATGGGAAGAAGGGGCTGAAGACCCAAAGGGATTGATGTTGGGTAAAAGATAAAAGCCTTGTATGAACCTTCTAGATGCTTCACCTAGGGATCACCAAATAAAGCAGTGAAACTCTTATATTTGAGTATGGGGGATCCACAATATGATAAATAATGCTTAAAGGGTTAGTTGAAGGATAGGAGGTCTCATCACGAGCTGACCTATCACATCCATGAATATCTAGTGGTATGACATTACCATCATCTGGTCACCAAACCAGGGTAATGGCTCTCAGTTGCATGGCTGAGAGAAAGGGGGTCTCATCACGAGTCAACCTTCTCATTTCCACTAGGTGTTTGTGGGTGACATTGCAATTATCTAGAAACCACGCCAGGACAATGACCTTCAACCTTTCCTTAAAATTATGAAAGAATAAAGGATGGAAAATAATGGGATTGGAAAAAGTGCATTCCGAATGAAGGTACCACAAACCCTCTACAAAGGAACCCATGAATGAGACACTATGACCCATTGTATGCCATGAGCCCTATGCCCATTGAGTCTTGACCCCAACCACTTCACCTAATTTACATGGATTAGAGAAGGATATGTTGGAAACTCTCCTTGACCTAGGGAAATATCTACCCAATAGGACACCTCGTCAAACCTCCCATATTCAAGCTTGAACAGTTGTATAATGTATTTGAGCAATTAATTGTTTGATATAGTGATGTTTGATGCACATGCTTAGGTGGTTCATTTATTTATTGGATTCACTTATCATGATGTTATGACTTGAGATCATTGGAGGGCGTGCTTATTTGTCTTTGTAGGACCTAGTGGGTGGGTAGTTTTGGAAGAACAAGCCTAGCTTGAGCTTCCATGGGGCTGCAATACCACAGGTTGGATGCCAAGAGTCCACATGTCGGATCACAGGGACGAAGTATCAGAGACCTAGAAGATGATATGTAAGACTCAACCCAACCCTCACATGCCAAATGATTTTCCCAGGAGGGGAAACACATATTCTTTTTTAGCTTGACGTCATATTTGGGGCTAGGGTTTGGTGTTCGTGTTACCACTCATTGAGACATGGACATTTTTAGGAGGAGGAGGTCTTCACCATGAGGAAATTTCTTAGATGATTGACATGTGGCCTTGGGAGGCTTGCAATTTTTTCTCCAACATCAACGTCTTGCTCCAAGTGTCAAAATGTCCCCTAAAGGGGTGACATCCATGTAAAATTAGGGTTTTATTTGTGAAAAAATGAAATTTTAAAAGAAATGTTTAGTATTACTTTGTTAAAGGGAGCAAGGTTAGGGTTGTTGACCCCTAGTCTTGTGGTTTACCCGTTCATATGTGGACAAGTCACCTTGGTGACATTTTGTATAAATAAGAGATCATAAGATCTCATTTGGACACAACTCTCCCTCTTGTGAGAAGACTTGATCTGAAATTTTTTCTACGCTTGGAATATTTGTCTCTTTTTCACTTGTTCATGGCTATCTTTGGTGAATGATTGATGGAGGAGTGAGGTGCTAGCCTTGAATGAATGGTTTCTATATTTTGTGGTGGATTCTCTTGTCATCTTCTTGATTTGGTATGGTTTTTACTCTTATGTTATCATTTGTTTCAAGTCAAGGATTATCTTGCTAGGAGATAAGTGGAAAGTAAGAGAATTTACACCCCCACTCTAGTCTTCATCATTTATTGCTTGAAGTTTATTGATGTTGCAAGGGTTTGTTTAAGGAAGTAAGAGGATTTGCACCCCTCATTCTCAAGCCCTAACTAGAGATACTTGCCTTGGGAAGTAAGAGGGTTTACACCCCCAAGGAAGTATAATCTCTAGTTCATTTACTTGACTCCATTAACCCAATATTTAAAGACAGTAGTCATTTATTTTTTGCATTGGAGATATAAAATCATTGCCTTGGGAAGAGTGATTTTTGCTAGTTTCAAGTGTATCTTTTTAGAGAAGTGTTCATTGAGCCTTGAGCTCTCTTGCCTCATTGAGGCGTCCCTATTATCCCACTACTTTGATTTATGTTGTAAACATTAAACCACAGCCATTAGGGATGCATAACCCTAGCTGATAAATCTCTTTTATCTCACAAACTAACCCTAAGAATTTTCTCTAACTTCACTCACCTAGTCTACTAACTAGCGCACACTTTTTGGGCTAGTTCTTGGAACTTTTCTATGGTTGATTTTTCTGCTGCATGTCATGGAATGATATAGCCATAAGGCTGATAATTTAATGCAGAAAATCACTTTTATAACAACTTTCTTTATTCATTCTCAAAGTGCTATATTCAAGCCCTAACTGATTTCCAAATTCATTGATAATATTGTTGGTTGATCTTATACTTTTACATCCTAATTTAGATGCTTTACTTGTTGATATAAATTGTTATCTGTGGCTGAAAATTAGAGGAAAAAATCCTAGCTTTCTGATCCGTACTAACATATATCATTGCAAGGTGCCTTTATTTGTGTCTTAGGCAGATACACTCATCCGAAGAAGTACTACACCTTTGGGGAAACACTTGTTGGGTTTACAAGGCATCTCTTTATACTTCTCATTCCACTTATATTTGAATTCAAGGGGTTCCACTTTCATCATCCATCCATCTACATCTCATTCCCCCTAGGGTCATTGAGATTTCCTCCCTAGACTAACCTAGTCACCCTTGAAGTGTGGGACCTACATCAGTGACATTGGGTGGAGGATTTCCTAGTTTTAGCAATTGATTTTGTGGTTGGGTCGGGATTTTCTCAACCTACAACTTGTGCTATAACATTTTTGCGACGTTGTTGAGGGGGGGGGGGGATTTTGAATCCTCTTCTAAACCCCAACGACACTTTGAAAAGATATCCTGAAGCCTTTATCCCTTAGATTTCTCGGTGACTCCACCCAAGGGACATTCCCTTTCCATATTTCTTGATGAGCTCTTCTTGAAGCTCATCTAGAAAATCCTCCTTCCACGAATCTACCTTTATTTTTTCCCCCTTTTCCTCTTTTGATGACCCTCGACCTCATCTGATGTTTGTTCTGAGGTATTTCCTCAAGTAATGGAAACATGGATCTATGATGCTTCCATGAAGCATACAAAGCCTTGCATCTTGAAACTATTGACGAATACCCAAACAAGTGCCCAATAAACCAATTCAATATCCTCCCAAAGTTTGATGGTAATCCATTCTCGCTTGTGGCACACATTGTTGATTTTACCAGATGCATCTACTATGCAAATGTACTACATCAAGATGTATGCCTATGGTTGTTCCTGTTGTCCTTGGGAAATGAGAAAAAGGGATTGGATCAAGAATTCTTGCAAGCCAATAAGTATATATTCTTTAACAATCCTCATTAGAGAGTTCCTTAAACATTGGGGACCAAAAACTCAAAGTATTAAAGATACAATCTAGGACCTGGAGGATGTTTTTTCAAGAGAAGGTTTTGACCTTGATCCTATTGAAGGTTTTAGAGAAACGATTTGTTAGAAAAACAGGACCACAGAGAAATAAAATAAAACAAATGCAGAAACAAAACACAGAAGACACACAATACAAGAGAGACACAGATTTATGTGGTTCACCCAGTGTGGGCTACGTCCACCAGAGAAATTGCCAGGTCCTTCCTTTATTATTATCCAGCAAATGAAGGGATACAACCTACAACAAAACCCACTGTAACTTCCTCTTCTTTCTCTCATAGTCTCCTCTCTCAGAATACAATATTCACCATCAACCATAGCCGCAATACATTTCCCTCACAAAAGAGGGTTGCCTTCTAGGGCAAAAAACCCTAACATAATCTCTACCATTAGATCTGCGACCTTATAATGAACGGTCTAGATTTACAATGAAATTACAATATACTTTTATAAGGCAATTTTTTCTTCGAGAGCTTCGCCCCCGAACCCCCGCTGGGGGCCTGCTTGCCCCCAGACCCCCCAGCCGGGGGGATGGACCCCCCGGACCCTGCAGAGGGGGTACCCCCCCTCTACACTCCCCCGCGTGGAAGAGTGTACATAATTCTGGGGTGTAAATACTTCATGAAGTATAAACACGGCTGAAAGCAAGGACCTCTGAATCAGGAAGATAATTAGGCTCCACAACCAACAATCTCCCACTTGGAGACTGATCTCAATAACTCCACCGCTGCTATATATGCTGGACTTGAAAAATTTCTCATCTTCATCTTCATTCTTGAAGACCAACTGAAACTGAGAAAGAACTCAGTTTCTCCCTGGTTACTCCCTTTGTTAACATGTCTACAGGATTCTGGCTAGTATGTATCTTTTCCAACTTCAATTGTCCATCTTCCAAGGCGGATCGTATGAAGTGGTACCTCAACTGTATATGCTTAGTCTTCGAATGGAAGGCTGATTTCTTTGCAAGGTGAATGGC
>ML805803.1:43741-79507 GCA_009831015.1 Picea engelmannii | reverse complement strand
CTTCCATAACTGGTAGTTTTGGCCGTTAAATTTCTCGACCCTAAACTTTCCATCTTCTGACATTGCTCCCACTCGAACCAGGAACCCTCTTTTCCTGCGAGTTACCTTACGCTCTGATACCAGTTGTTAGAAAAACAGGACCGAGGAGAAATAAAATAAAACAAATGCAGAAACAAAACACAGAAGACACATAATACAAGAGAGACACAGATTTACGTGGTTCACCCAGTGTGGGCTACGTCCACCAAAGAAATTGCCAGGTCCTTCCTTTATTATTATCCAACAAATGAAGGGATACAACCTACAGCAAAACCCACTGTAACTTCCTCTTCTTTCTCTCACAATCTCCTCTCTCAGAATACAATATTCACCATCAACCATAGCCGCAATATATTTCCCTCATAAAAGAGGGTTGCCTTCTAGGGAAAAAAACCCTAACATAATCTCTACCGTTAGATCTGTGACCTTATAATGAACGGTCCAGATTTACAATGAAATTACAATCTGCACTCCCCCCCTCTGCACTCCCCCACGTGGAAGAGTGTACATAATTCTGGGGTGTAAATACTTCATGGGGTATAAACACGACTGAAAGAAAGGACCTCTGAATCAGTAAGATAATCAGGCTCCACAACCAACACGATTCTTCCAGAGTTTGTTGAAATGACAGTTGAAAAACAAGAAGTTGAAAAAACCAATGAGGAAAATTTTGAGCATCTCAAGCAAAGCATAGATGGAGATTTAGAATTTTGTGAACAACTGATAGAACTTTGCCCTGATAAAGACTTTTTGGTTAAGTTTTGTTAGCAAAGAAAAGAGGAGGTTGACGCCATCATAGAAGATTATGAGAAAATGCCTACCCAAAATTTAGCCTGGGAAGTGGTCATTGCATATTTTGGAACATATTCATTATACGATGCTCTGACCAAGAAGTATGGATACCAAGAAAGCTTCCCAAGTGACGATGAACCACTCTTCATGCCGGAGGAAATCTATAAAATCCTTCTAGATCAAGATAAAGATGATGATTTCTTTGAACCTATTGAAGATGATGAATACTTGGCCAAATAGCATATTCATGAAGAAAGTTTTCAAGAAGATTTCAATGATGAAGACCCTGATAAAATACAACACCCTGATAAAGAGACATTGGTATCCTTGCTCCCCCTTAACAAAGATAATATCATTCAGGATTGTTCTCATCATGCATATGAAGATGAATTATCTTCCCTTCCAGTTGAAGACGTCCATGCCTTTGCTCCTCCTGCACACAAGACAAAAAGATGGTCATTTTCAGTCATATTGATGGTCTTATGAAAGTACCCTTCGATATGGTTGATGAGACTATAGGAACTTTCATATAGACTGACAGACGCAAATGGGATTTTAGTTGTCTCAAATTTGATAGAGACCCCATTTATTACATAGAGGGTAGCTCTCAGGAAAAGGGGGTGTCATCATCAGAGGAATGGTCCTCATACATATATGATTCAAATGTTTGGCTGCCTGGTGATGATATGGTTACAAATTTGTTCCACCCCTTCGAGGATAACTTGTCACAAGATACTCAGAGTGATGTTCAGTCATCCTTTGGTACATACCCTTTTGAGGATGCAGATTTGTTTTATGAGGAATTCCAACCGTTGTGCTCGGATTTTGAGGAATACTAGGATGTGGCCACCTCAGAGAAGTCAAAGGTTTATTATTCAAAGAGAGAGTATTTTCATCTTGGAAATTTCCATAGAGATTCACAGGGGAAGAGGCAATGTTTTTCTACACCTGATACTGTTCCTTACCTCTTACCCTCTTCTCCAAGAGACCATGTAGTATTCTTCCAATCTCTCATTTCCTATCAGTCCTTGACAAGCAGTGAGTCTTTATACACATATGAAGATGAGCCCTTGTCGATATATAATAGCCCCCTTCAGAGATGGATTGGTCAGTCTTGTGGCTACACTTTCAGGTAGGATGATTGGGTTGATGGTTTCTCTTTCCAGTAGGATTTCCTCCCTCCCACTCATTTTCATGAGTTTTATTTCATGATAAATTATATGTATGTTTATACTCATGATTTTTATGTGCTTGACTTATCTTTGTTGTATTATATGATTAAGCACGGGGTGAGATACCTTGATGAGATGATCAAATGGTTGCACTGGTTGTATGTCTTCACCTAACATCATCCAACGCTTGATTTTCAGGGCCCCAAGGCCCCTGGTAAGTAGGTAAGTCATTTTGATTCCCTGCATTTTCATCTTTATTTCTCATATTAGTTTAGATGCATTTCATTTTCATTTTTCTCTACTTGCATATTGATTTCATGCTTAGCTTAGAAATTTTTGAAAAATGTCAAAATTTTTCTCTTCTAGTTTAGTTTTCATTTTGGATTTAGATGTATGTGGATGAAGGGTGATAGAACCACCCTAGATGATCTAATCCCTTTGTCTTATTTTTTGGAAGGAACAAGTCTACCAGGAGATGTTGCGGTTCTCATGCACTCTATGAGGAGCACATGTCCCCAAGTAGGAGCCATATGTTATCCCCATTTTGTGGATACCTAAGGAGATTATGTATCGATGCCCTCAGGTTGCATATATGGAGTGCTGAGAAGATTACATGGCCAACAATACCCTTTTTCACAATTGAAAACCCTTTTGACCACCACAAATGGTCACAGATTTCTAGATGGTATCCACCACATCAACCGACTTCTGGAAGTAAGTGGGACTTGCTCCATGAGCTACAATTCAGTATTATGGTGAGCATCATTTCAATATTCAATCCGTTTGAGTATGTTGTATCTTATATTTCTCTATATTTCATGATATATGCTTGGACATTATGCCTTTTTCCTTGCTTCACCTCAGTGGTTGACATTGTGCCATAGTAAGTGGTCTTCCTTGGGGATGGGTTTTGCTACTAGAAACTCCCTTAAAGATCCATTGTATCATTCCTGATCATACTTATCACTTTCCATCATTTCCCCCCTCCATTTCCTTATCTATTGGGATTTTAGGGTGTATTGAACCAAGAAGGCGTTGTCCCTCATTCTATAGGAAGAAGGGGCTGAAGGCCCAGAGGGATTGATGTTGGGTAAAAGATAAAAGCCTTGTATGAACCTTATAGATGCTTCACCCAAGGATCATGCAAAAATAAGTCAAACACTTATCTTTGAGTAAAGGGGACCCACAATATGATAAATAATGCTTACATTGTTAGTTGAAGGATAGGAGGTCTCATCACAAGCCAACCTATCACGTCCATGAATATCTAGTGGTATGGAATTGCCATCATCTGGTCACCAAACCAGGGTAATGACTCTCAGTTGCATGGCTGAGAGAAAGGGGGTCTCATCATGAGCCATCCTTCTCATTTCCACTAGGTGTTTGTGGGTGACATTGCCATTATCTAGACACCACGCCAGGGAAGTGACCTTCGACCTTTCCTTAAAATTATGAAAGAATAAAGGATGGAAAATAATGGGATTGGAAAAACTGCATTGCGGACGAAGGTACCACACATCCTCCACAAAGGTGGTGACCACCCCCTCCCCTCTCTTTCACTCCTTTGAGGTTCGAACGACCTCCTGGTCTAGGATCGTTCAAGTCGTCAAGTCAAATGACTCATTGGGCTCTAGATGGAACTGATTTCAACTTGACATAGGCCCGTTTTACTCCCTCGACGCCCACTATGTGGCACCCGCGGACCCTCTCCTTGCTCTTTTATCTCTTGTGCCAACAGACGCTAGCTCTCAAGGCTAGAATTCCTCATTGATGTGACCACAAACTATGACCGTGGGTCAACTCCCTTCGCGACCCCACACGTCGGGACTTTCATGAATTTCTTCCTCCTTCTCCCAATTTCCGAATCAACAAATGATCCGGGACTAGATCTACGGTCCACGTTCCTCCCATGACCAATGACTATGATCGAATCGCGAGTTTGGACTTCATGAGTCCTGTCTCCTCTAGAATCTGCTTCTTCTGATAGCGAATCAATGATGTGTTGATCATTTTCCATGTGCCCTTCCATATCCAACGGTCTGGATTTGAAATCTCTCTTCGCAACTTCGTGAATATCCTTTGTTTGTTCTTGGAAAAACCTACAAAGTTTCTCTTCCCGAACCTCTTGATCTCTTGCCACTTGTCTCCTCCTCCATGATGGGTGACTTCTCCATCTTTGGGACTTCAGGAAGTCCTCGACTCCTTTTCACACTTAGCACAAATTCTCCTTTCAAGACTTAGGCTGTTCTCAAAGGATTTCTGCACTTCTTGAAAAATCCGTGCAACTCTCCTGTGACTTTGCTCGACTTGAAAACCTTCAAGGTTCCAAGTTCCTCTGTGAGTTTCTCGTACCCTCCTGGCAGTTTCTCGCTCTGCTTCTTGAGATTATAAGGTTAAATCTAAACACCTTAGGTGCACTCCTTGCATTTGGCTTAGTTCTTTGACGTCTTCTCTTTCAACCTTATGGAAAGGTTTAAGGTATCTCCTTTCCTTTGTCATTGCACTTCTTGCAAAGCCTTCCTTCACCAGAATATTCAACAATCCTGGGATCTTCAACACCTTCAGTCGTGTTGTTCCTGGCTATGCTCATGCAAGATCAATTCCCTCCTAGCAGAGTATTCCAGAGTGTTCAGTAACTCTGGACTGTGCTTCTCTCCACACAGTCTTTCTTTTCAAGGAACTTAACCACCTTGAAATTTCTCCCTGAGTTAGTGAATAAATATGGTATGCCCTCTTGGCAGCTTCTCTTCTGACTCCACTGAGTTCAGATACACACTCCTTGCACCGGCTTATAGAGTTTTCTTTCTCTGTCGCACACTCCTTGCACTTATCCTAGAGAACCAGACTTAACTCAACACACTCTCGAATAGAAAACTGTATCTCTATCTCTGCAGATGATTTCTAACATTCATCTACAACTCAAATACATGTAAAATACATTCATAACACAATATCCATTACATAGAAATATAAAACATGAAAAACTATCATTTTCTATTAATGATGGAATGCCAATTTACAATGGTGGATTCCGAGATGCAATTGAGTCTCAGCTCTTTTTTTTTCTCCTTACAACCTACAACCAACCTATCTATGGTCAACCTTCAACAACTTATACTTTGCAAAAAATACAATTTTTTTTACAAGAGGGGCTCAAATGAGCTTCCCTCGCAAGCTAACTAATGGTGTCAAATCACCACTCCTAATGCCCATCGAAAGGGAAAATTACAATGATGGCAATTCTGCTCCAAATCGGATGTAGATCTATTTTGATGTTAGCCTATTAATGGCGACCTTATCTCCAGCTTGTGTGAAAGCACAATTTGGATTTTCTAGCTTGTCTTCAATTAATGCCTAGATCACACCTTGGATTCTTGAGGAAAAAATGAGAGGGCGATGCCTCTCCTCCCTTGAATTTTCACCATGTGTGTTGATTAGCTGGCACATGCTAAGATGGAGCGATGCTCCTGCATCAAACTCCACAGTGGAAAAAATCATGAGCTCCTGCTCACGAGCTTTCCAACATGGATGAAATCCACATGGATCCCAAACTTTCTCCTAGAGCTATCTCTCGGCTCCTTTGCTTCACCACTGCTGCTCTTGCATCATCACCGCTGCTCATGCAAGTTTCCTTTCATCCAACTTCCTCTTGCTGACCAATTCCTCTGCGGACTCCGACATCAACTTCCTTATCTCCTCGATCACCTCGTCCAGCTACTCCATCGACTGGTTCTTCTGTTGCACTCCCTCCTTGTCGATGGAAGAATCACACTGATTTCCCAAGACATCTTCTTCCTTTGTGGCTTTATCTTGCCACTCTGTTGCAGTCTTCCCTCTTGCAGGTTCCTCATCACTGAACTACTGCTCAACTACCACTTCTTCTGACAGATTCTCTCTTGCCAATCCTTTAGTTTTTCCCATTCCATCTTCCTCCAACTGCTCCTCATGTTGGTGTGGTCCTTCATCTGCTTCCAACTTAGCTTGTTGGATGTGCATGCTTTGCACTACCACTCTTGTTTCAAGAGCTTCTAATTCTTCACACAGATCTGAAAAATCTATGCTATCTTCTCCCTTTTCTGCTGCAGACTCCAGTGCTATAGTCATCTCCTGTTCAGATTCTTGGATGAAAACATCGAGTGATTCCGCTGAATGCTCTTCTCCTCCTATCGGGACATACATCAATATATGTTCCTCCTCTCTCATGACAGTATCATATTCTTGTCTTCCTGTCGCATCTATAACATCTATGCTAGCCTCTCCTCGGCCGTTTGGTAGGAATATCTTGACTCCCCCAATGATCAAAACGTCCCCATGATCCTCCTCCTTCATTGTGATGAAAGTTTCTAACTTGTCATCATCTTCATTCACGCGGCTCACAGTTCTGCGTGAATCTCCATCTAAGTGAGGTTTTTCTTCCGCCTCCTCTTCATCTATCAACATCCTCTGGTGTGAACCCTCAGTTGAGCTCATCTCTTCACCTTTACCCTCCTGGAAATCTAGGATGTCTCTTCTGCCCACCTGGCAGTATACGAGATCCATTGATCCCTTCTCATTGCCAACCTAGCAATATATGAGACTCTTGCTAGATCTCTTTCCCTTATGAGTGAGGTTTTTAGCATGCCTCAACCACCTCTTTAACACTTGTTGTTTCCTTCTGGCCAACAACTTATGAATAGGCCATCTGGCTATCCTCTTCAAAGGCCATTCATACCTCCAATGTACCTTTGACTCTTTCTGCATATTGAATGCTAGCTTCTCCATCTGCTCTCGAATTTCATTGAGCTCCTTATCCATCTCCGCTCCACTCTTCTGCGAGTGGACTTCTCCTCGACCATGTTTATGACCATTAATGGCCATCCTCACCTTCTAACTACCCTCCTGGCAAGTCTACTGCTCACTCTACAACTGAGATCATCTCCAGCTCCTCCTTTGCCTGAAATCTACAGATGAAACTGTTCTCTGATACCACTTGGTATCAGACTATCTCCTTTCATCTCCTCCTTCACCTGCTATCTACATGAGAAATCAAGCTCTCAGACTATCTTTGTATCTCCTTCTCTCTACCTGAGATAAAAATCAGGCTCCGATAATTATAGCTCCGATACCACTCCTAGTGACAACCCCCTCCCCTTCTTCCTCTGTCCCCCCCCTTCGTCCTCTATCCTTTGGGGGCTGGCACAACCTCCCAGTCTAGGATCATTCAATTCATAGATTCAAATGACTCGTTGGGCTCTGAATGGAACCAATTTTGACTTGACACATGCCCTTTTTACTCCCTTGATGCCCACTATGTGGCACCCACGGACCCTCTCCTTGCGCTTTTAGCTCTTGTGCCAATGGGCGCTAGATCTCGAGGCTAGACTTCCTCGTTGATGTGACCAAAGACTATGACTATGGGTCAAATCCCTTCGCGACCCTGCACTTTAGGAATTTCATGAATTGCTTCCTCCTTTTCCCAATTTCTGAATCGACGAATGCTCCGGGACCAGATCTACGGTCCACGTTCCTCCTGCGACCAACGACTGTGATCAAATCACGAGTTCGGACTTCGTGAGTCCCGTCTCCCCTCAAATATAATTCTTATGATTGTGAATCAGTGATGCACTGATCCTTTTCCACATGCCCTTCCAGATCCAATGGTTTGGATTTGAAATCGCTCTTCGCAACTTCACGAAGATCCTTTGCTTTCTCCTGACAAACCCTACGAGGTTTCTCCTCCCAAACCTCTCGATCTCTTGCCACTTGTCTCCTCCTTGACGATGGGTGAATTCTCTGTATTTGGGACTTTGACAAGTCCTCAAATCATTTTCACACTTAGCGCAGATTCTCCTTTCAAGACTTAGGGTATTCTCGAAGGCTTTCTACAGTCCTTGCAGAAATTTGTGCAACTCTCATGCGACTTTGCTCGGCTTGAAAACCATCAAGGTTCCAAGTTCCTCTGCGAGTTTCTCGTTCCCTCTTGGAAGTTTCTCGGTCTACTTCCTGAGATTATAAGGTGAAATATAAACACTTGATCCAGATGGATATCGGTGGCCACCCACCTTTTCCAACTGGGTCAAAACAATTTTCTGACAATTTTGGCAATTTACTATTTTTAGCAGTTTTAACTTCTGGGGCCATTTTGAGGGCCTAAATGAAGGTTTTTCTGGATTGATCTCCTCAATTATTTACATAGTCATTATTGATCCCCCAAAATGAATCTCCTCGATGATACCTTTCCAACGGGCTATCACACGCCTAAAACGGAGATCGTATGCAAAAGTTACGACCCCGAGAAGTTAACGTACTAACTTACCCAAACGGGGCCCACATGACTTTTGGCGCTTCATCTCCTAGGGTTAGGTTTTTGGAATTATTTCTTATTGTAAAAAGGACTCCAGAGCCTCATTGTAACTTTCTTCTTGCAAATGCATGCTTCCGTCACATCTCTTCTCAGAGATAAGCCGCCACCATTCCAACAAGCTTGTTTTTGCTGAATTTTACAGTTCCAGCTTATTTCGTTATTGAATAGAAAACCAGTTTTGTTGTATCTTTGTTATTTTGTGTTAAGAACCTGTTAATAATCTGTATTCATTTCGTTCTGCTCATAAAATCTGAATCATTGGTATTAGAGTGGTTTGCTTCTTGTCGTCTTATTGCATGTCCCCAACGAGGTCGGAGTACAAAGAGTTGGGTCTCGAGCTTGTTTCTCTTGAGGAAAGAAGCTCTCGCATGCCCAAGCGACCTCCCATGGAAGGAGAAAAGAAAGATGATGGGAAGGGAGATCCTTTCAAACTGTTGAATTAGGAATCCCTCACGCAACAGAGGAACAAGATGATGGATAGTTTCGTGCAAATCCTTCGGCGGCTTCCAACAGGCGATGCATCTTCTTCGAACGGAGGCGCCGCCCCCTTCAAGGTACAAATAAACTTTGATATTCCTATATTTGAAGGTTAGATAGATGAAAATGCTGTATACAAGTGGTTGAATCTACAAGAATTGTTATTTTCTGTCCATAACTTTTTGAATAAATAAAATATTACTTTAGCACTCCTCAAAGCCGTTCCCCATGTCAAAGATTGGTGGGAAACTTTCCGTGAGAAAAAGGAAACAGAGGAAACCTTATTATTTTCCATCACGACCACCTGGGAATCCTTTAGGGATTCTATTAAGGAACAATACTACCATGTTGGAAGTTTTGACGACCTGTATACCAAATGGACCACACTGCGGCAAGAAAGAGACCAAGCAGTGCTAGATTTCACAAATATCTTCCATACCTTGCGCACCAAGTTGGGTATCAAAGATTCAGAGTGACATATGGTGCTCAAGTATCGCGGTGCTCTGCATAGATACATCCAGACTGAAATGAAATTTCTAGACATCTCATCCTTGGGCACGACCTACCGATATGCCGTCAAAATTGAGCAGAAGCTCAAACAAAAGATGCAACAATTTGGCCCTGGGAACCCCTCACAACAAAAGCCAGGAAAGGGTGGCCCCAACCCACTGAACAAAGGATAGAGTAAATATGGACAATATCAGGACAACCAGTCCAAGCCACAAGCCAAGAAGGACACCGAAAAGACAAAGAAAGATACCGGGAAGTGGTGAGACTTCCATACACTGCTGACTGTTGCTCAAAACAGTCATTGGTGGCCGAAGTGAAAGCCTCTGAATCAGATGCAGATTATGAATTTGAGCCAGAAACAGAAAGGGGAAGACAGATCATTGACACAAAACCCAGTGCCACCATTGCTACCACCAAACTCGATCCTGGTGAACCAGACGAGCCAGAAGAAGGAGAGCACCTCTTCCATTCACAGATGTGGGTAAAAGGAACCCTGTTGCACTTCATCGTTGATAGCGGTAGCAAGAAGAACCTCATCTCAGTAGAGGTCATCAAGTAGCTGGCCCTGCTAATAATTCTACACCCACAACTGTACACCATTGGATGACTCCACCAAGGAAGCGATCTCCGCATCAGCCAATAGTGCTGACTATCGTATGACATCAATCCCTTCAAAGACGAGATACTGTGTAATGTTGATCCTCTCGAAGTTTGTGATGTTCTTTTGGGCCAACCTTATTTATGGAAACGTCATGTTGTATATGAGTCTAGGCCTTGTAGTGTTATTATTACTTTGAACAAGAAATTGTACAGGATACCCGAGGCAGTCCCACCTAGTGCTATTTTCTTGATCTCTGCTAAGCAATGAAGGAAGGTCATCTCTCAGACATGGAAGTTTGTCTTCTTTGTGATTTGATCTTAGAATAAGTGAAATATCATAGCCACATCCAGGTTCTTTGTGACTGACCTCTCCATATAGTAGAAGCAAGTAGATAAGGTCATGGAAGAATACTCAGATATCTTCTTCTCACCTACAGGGTTACCTCTGCATTGCTAGGTCAAGCACCCCATTGATATGACCCCGGGCGCACCGCTACCCAATGGCCCAGTCTATCGTCTCTCTTTGTTAGAGAATGAGGAGATCAAGCGACAGATCTAAGAAATGATCCACAAGGGGAACATCCACCCCAGCTCATCACCTTGCGGGAGCCCAATCATGCTGGTACAGAAGAAAGATGGAACCTGGCGACTCTGTATTGATTACCGGACTCTGAATAAAATCACAGTCAGAAATCGATACCCGATTCCTTGAATCGATGACCTCCTTTATCAACTCACAGGGGCCAAATACTTCAGTAAGATTGATTTGAAGTCTGGCTACCACCAGGTCCCGATAGAACAGAAAGATGTATGGAAGATTGCCTTCAAGTCAAAGGAAGGCCTTTTTGAATGGTTGGTCATGGCCTTTGGTTTGAAAAAGGCTCCAGCCACTTTCATGAGGATGATGGACGATATCTTGCGACCATTCACCAATAATTTTGTAGTGGTGTATCTGGATGACATTCTAATTTACAACAAGACTTGGCTTGAACACTTGCAGCATATTCAGTAGGTTCTGCACACCCTGCGGCAGCACAAGCTACACGCCAACTTGGAAAAATGCTGCTTCGGCATGGACAGGGTCCATTACCTGGGCTACATCATTGATCAACATGGCATACATGTGGATCCAGCCAAGATCCAAGTCATCCGTGACTGGCCATCCCCAACAACACTCACTAAGCTTTGAACCTTCTTGGGCCTTGCCAATTTCTACTGCAGGTTCGTGTTGGGTTTCTCCCATATTTCATGGGCTCTCAGCCAAATAAACAGGGGTGGTGGTAAGGCGAAATTTGCGTGGGGCCAGTCCCAACAACAAGCATTCGATGATTTGAAGCAGTGCTTGTGCTCAGCCCCTGTACTTTCACTACCAGACCTGCAACATCCTTTTGAGATAGAGACAGATGCTTTAGACTATGCTGTGGGTGCCGTTCTCACTCAGTACAACCACCATGTGGCCTATCATAGTGAGACATTGTCAGATACTATCCGTAAGTACCCTAATTATGAAAAATAAATGTACTCCATTGTGAAATCATGTTGCCAGTGGAGACATTACATTCTTGGGAAGGAGACAGTCATCCACACTGATCATAAGCCACTGCAGTTCATGCAGACACAAGAAAAATTGCAGAATGACTTTCATCAAAAGTGGTCCACATACTTGCAACAATTCCACTCAACATCAAGTATAAAATAGGAAGCACCAATCACGTCACTGATTGCCTCAGTAGACCTCCAGTCGCGACACTCACCACGGTGATAGACTCTTGCGGCCATGAGATATCTGGATGGCCTCAACTCTATGAGACAGACCCTGACTTCGCCACCACCTACAAAATGTTGGGTGCAAATGCAGTTGTCGATAATTTCCATCTTTAGGATGGGTTGTTATGTCGTCTAGGCCATATCTGTGTTCCATCAAGTGAGCGAGTGAAGCTGATCTGGGAAGCCCACTACAGTCAGGTGGCAAGACACTTCATCGTTGAAAAGACAGTGGCAATGCTACATAAACATTTCTACTGGCCGAAATTTTGACAGGAGGTCAACAAGTATATCAGGTCCTGCACTGCCTGTGCTATTGCCAAACCAAACACTAAGAAACTGATCCTGTACACCCCTCTTCCTACTTCTAATAGGCCATGGGAATCCATCTCAATGGACTACATGTCGGGCCTCCCATCCACCAAGCGAGGAAATCACTGTGTTTTTGTGGTTGTTGATTGCTTTTCTAAGATGGCAATTCTGGTTTCCTGCAAGAAGAGCATCACAGCAGAGGCCACTGCCAATATATTCTTTGAACGAGTCTGGGTACATTTTGGAATCCCACAAGCCATTGTCTCATATCGAGATAGTCGATTTCTCAGCACATTCTGGTCGAGCCTCTAGTCACTGCTGGACACCAAGCTCACCAAATCCATGACCTTCCACCCCCAGACAAATGGCCAAACCAAGGTTGTAAATCGAATGATTGTGCATATCCTTCACATGTATAATTCAAAGCACCCTCTCACATAGGATGAGATCCTTCCCTATGTCCATCATAGCTCAATCGACCACAACCGCTTTCAAGTGGGGTTGGGATGCCAACCATTGGGACCCATAGATGTTGCACTTCCCCTTGCGGTCACCTCAACTGACTCATCTCCTACTCCAACTGAAGCTGACAAAGCCACTCGGTTCTTTGAGTGGATCCAACACATCCGCCAATAGGTTCAGGATATCCTACAAAAGTCCAATGACAAGTAAAAACAACGCCATGATCAACATTGGGTGCTGCATAAGTTTCAGGTGGGTGACAAAGTTTGGTTTCACTTGAAGAAAGAATGCCTTATAGGACCCCATCGGAAGCTTCAACCACTCTGTTATGGGTCGTACACTATCACCAAGCCCATGGGGGATAATTATTTTGAGCTCAACATTCCTCCTTTCCTTGGTCTATAATCAGTGTTCAACGTGGATCTCCTTCGCCCTTATTTCCCACCATTCTTGGACACCTCAGAAGTAGTAGAACAACTGACACCACCATAGCTCAACCCCGAATGCCTACAACGGGCATCCAATGATCAGATTGTGGACAGACATATCAAGGGAACTCGACAACAAAGGATCAAACTTTATCGAGTCATCAAAGCAGGGCAACTCTTGCACCAAGGCAAGTGGCTCACCCGGGGCCAAATTCAGCAGAAATTTCCTCATCTCATGGGGGACCTCAACGCAATGGATACCATTGCTTCCTAAGGAGGGAGGATTGATCCATATGGATATCGGTGGCCACCCACCTTTTCCAACTGGCTCAAAACAGTTTTCTGACAATTTTGGCAATTTACTATTTTTAGCAGTTTTAACTTTCGGGGCCATTTTGAGGGCCTAAATGAAGGTTTTTCCGGATCTATATCCTCAATGATAAAAAAAATGCATGATTGATCTCCCAAAATGAATATCCTCGATGATATCTTTCCAACAGGCTATCACACGCCTAAAACAGAGATCGTATGTAAAAGTTACGACCCCGGGAAGTTGATGTACTAACTTACCCAAACAGGGCCCACATGACTTTTGGCGCTTCATCCCCTAGGGTTAGGTTTTTGTATGTGTAGGGTTTTTGACATTCTTTCTTATTGTAAAAATTCCTTCATATCCTCATTGTAACTTTCTTCTTGTGAATGCATGCTTCCATCACATCTCTTCTCAGAGATAAGCTGCCACCATTCCAGCAAGCTTGTTTCCGCTGTATTTTACAGTTTCAGCTTATTTCGTTATTGAATAGAAAACCAGTTTTACTGTATATATGTTATTTTATGTTAATCACCTGTTAATAATCTGTATTCATTTCCTTCTGCTCATAAAATCCGGATCAACACCTTAGGCACACTCCTTGCACTTGGATCAGTTCTTTGACGACTTCTCCCTTGGCCTTATGGAAAGGTTTAAGGCATCTCCTTTCCTTTGTCGTTGCACTTCTTGCAAAGCCTTTCTTCACCAAAATGTTTATCAATCCTGGGATTCTTCAACACCTTCAGCCATGTTTTTCCTGGGTATGCTCATCCAATATCGATGCCCTCCTGGCAGAGTATTCCAGAGTGTTCAGTAACTCTAGACTGTGCTTCTCTCCACACAGTCTTTCTTTTCAAGGAACTTAACCACCTTGAAATTTATCCCTGAGTTAGTGAATAAATCTGGTATGCCCTCCTGACAACTTCTCTTCTGACTCCACTGAGTTCATACACACACTCCTGTCGGCTTACATATTTTTCTTTCTCTGTCGCGCACTCCTTGCACTTAGCCTAGAGAACCAGACTTAAATCAACACACTCTCGGGTAGAAAATTTTATCTCTATCCCTGCGGACAATTTCTAACATTCATCTACAACTCAAATGCATGTAAAAGAAATTCATAACACAACATCCATTACATAGAAAGATAAAATAGGAAAATCTATCATTTTCTATTAATGGTGGAATGCCAATTTACAATGGTGGAGTCCGAGCTGCAACTGAGTCTCAACTCTCTACTTTTCTCCTTACAACCTACAACCAACCTATCTATGGCCAACCTTCAACAAATTCTACTTTGCAACAAATACAAATATTTATACAAGAGGGGCTCAAATGAGCTTTCCTCGCAAGATAACTAATGGTGTCAAATCACCACTCCTAATGCCTATCGAAAGGGAAAATTGCAATGATGGAAATTCTTCTCCAAATCGGATGCAGATCTATTTTGTCGTCAGCTTATTAATGGTGACCTTATCTACAGCTTGTGCAAAAGAATGATTTGGATTTTCCAGCTTGTCTTCAATTAATTCCTGGATCACACCTTGGATTCTCGAGGCAAAAATGAGAGGGCAACGCCTCTCCTCCCTTGAATGTGCACCACACGTGTTGATTAGTTGGCGCATATTGAGATGGAGCGATGCTCCTGCATCAAAAGGAACCTATGAATGAGACACTATGACCCCTTGTATGTCATGAGCCCTATGCCCTATGCCCATTGAGTCTTTATCCCAACCACTTCACCCACTTTACATGTCTTAGAGAGGGATCTCTTGGAAACTCTCCTTGACCTAGGGAAAGATATACCCAATAGGACAACTCGTAAAACCTCCCATATTCAAGCTTGACAAGTCATATAATGTCTTTGAGAAGTTAATTGTTTGATATAGTGATCCTTGATGCACATGCTTAGGTGGATCATTTATTGATTGGATTCACTTATCATGGTGTTAAGACTTAAGATGCTTGGAGGTTGTTCTTATTTGTCTTTGTAGGACCTAGTTGGTGGACATTTTTGGAAGAAAAAGCCTAGCTTTACTGAACTACTACTCATCGTTGAGCTACTGCTTAGCTACCACTTCTTCTGACAGATTCTCTCTTGTCAATCCTTTAGTTTTTCCCATTCCATCTTCCTCCAGTTGCTCCTCATGTTGGTGTGGTCCTTCATCTGCTTCCAACTTAGCTTGTTGGATGTGCATGCTTTGCACTACCGCTCTCATTTCAAGAGCTTCTAATTCTTCACAGAGATCTGAAAAATCTATGCTATCTTCTCCCTTTTCTGCTGCAGATTCCAGTGCTGTAGTCATCTCCTGTTCAGATTCCTGGATGAAAACATCGAGCGATTCCATTGAATGCTCTTCTCCTCTTATCGGGACACACATCAATATATGTTCCTCCTCTCTCATGACAATCTCAGCTTGTTGTCTTCCTGTCACATCTATAACATCTGTGCTAGCCTCTCCTCGGCCGTTTGGTAGGAATATCTCAACTCCCCCAATGATCAGAACGTCCCCTTGATCCTCCTCCTTCGTTGTGATGAAAGTTTATAACTTGTCATCATCTTCATTCACGCGGCTCACGGTTCTGCGTGAATCTCCATATAAGTGAGGTTTTTCTTCTGCCTCCTCTTCATCTATCAACATCCTCTGGCCTGAACCCTCAGTTGAGCTCATCTCTTCGCCTTTACCCACTTGGAAATTTGGGATGTCTCTTCTACTCACCTGGTAGTATACGAGATCCAATGATCCCTTCTCATTTCCCACCTAGCAATCTATGAGACTCTTGCCATATCTCTTTCCCTTATGAGTGAGGTTTTTAGCATGCTTCAACCACCTCTTTAACACCTATTGCTGCCTTTTGGCCAACAACTTATGAACAGGCCATCTGGCTGTCCTCTTCAAAGGCCATTCATACCTCCAATGTACCTTTGAATCCTACTACATATTGAATGCTAGCTTCTCCATATGCGCTCGAATTTCATTGAGATCCTTATCCATCTCCGCTCCACTCTTCTGCGAGTGGACTTCTCCTCGACCATGTTTATGACCGTTAATGGCCATCTTCACCTTCTAACTACCCTCCTGGCAAGTCTGCTGCTCACTCTACAACTGAGATCATCTCCAGCTACTCCTTCGCCTAAAATCTATAGACAAAACTGTTCTCTGATACCACTTGGTATCATACTATCTCCTTTCATATCCTACTTCACCTGCTATCTACATGAGAAACCAAGATCTGAGACTATCTTTGTATCTCCTTCTCTTCGCTTGAGATAAAAATCAGGCTCTGATAATTATAGCTTTGATACCACTCCTGGTGACAACCCCCTCCCCTTCTTCCTCTATCCCCTCCCTTCTTCCTCTATCCTTTGGGGGCTGGCACAACCTCCCGGTCTAGGGTCATTCAAGTCGTCGAGTTGAATGACTCGTTGGGCTCCGAATGGAACCGATTTCAACTTGACACATGCCCTTTTTACTCCCTCAATGCCCACTATGTGGCACCCGCAGACCCTCTCCTTGCGGTTTTAGCTCTTGTGCCAATGGGTGCTAGCTCTTGGGGCTAGAATTCCTCGTTGATGTGACCACGGACTATGAATGTGGGTCAACCCCATTCGTGACCCTGCACTTCAGGACTTTCATGAATTGCTTCCTCCTTTTCCTGATTTCTGAATCAGCGAATGCTCCGAGACCAGATCTACGGTCCACGTTCCTCCCGCGACCAACAATTATGATCGAATCACGAGTTCGGACTTCGTGAGTCCTGTCTCCTCTCAACTCTGCTTCTTCCGATCGCAAATCAATGATGCACTGATCCTTTTCCACATTCCCTTCCAGATCCAACGTTCTGGATTTGAAATCGCTCTTCGTGACTTTGTGAAGATCCTTTGCTTTCTCCCAGCAAACCCTACGAAGTTTCTCCTTCCAAACCTCTCGATCTCCTGCCACTTGTCTCCTCCTTGACGATGGGTGAATTCTCCGTCTTTGGGACTTTGACAAGTCCTCTAATCCTTTGCACACTTAGCGCAAATTCTCCTTTCGCGACTTGGGATTTTCTTGAAGTCTTTCTGCACTCCTTGCAGAAATCTATGCAACTCTCCTGTGACTTTGCTCGGCTTGAAAACCTTCAAGGTTCCAAGTTCCTCTGCTTGTTTTTTGTTCCCTCCTAGAAGTTTCTCGCTCTACTTCCTGAGATTATAAGGTGAAATATCAACACCTAATCTAGATGGATATCGGTGGCCACCCACCTTTTCCAACTGGCTCAAAAGAGTTTTCTCACAATTTTGGCAATTTACTATTTTTAGTAGTTTTAACTTCCGGGGCCATTTTGAGGGCCTAAATGAAGGTTTTTCGGTATTGAGATCCTCAATAATAGCCATAGGCATGATTAATCTCCCAAAATGAATCTCCTCAAAGATACCTTTCCAACGGGCTATCACACGCCTAAAACAGAGATTGTATGCAAAAGTTACGACCCCGGGAAGTTGATGTACTAACTTACCCAAATGGGGCCCACATGACTTTTGGTGCTTCATCTCCTAGGGTTAGGTTTTTGGATGTCTAGGGTTTTTGGAATTATTTCTTATTGTAAAAATTCCTTCAGAGCCTCATTGTAACTTTCTTCTTGTGAATGCGTGCCGCCGTCACATCTCTTCTCAGAGATAAGCCGCCACCATTCTAGCAAGCTTGTTTCTGCTACATTTTACAGTTTCAACTTATTTCGTTATTGAATAGAAAACCAGTTTTGCTGTATCTCTGTTATTTTGTGTTAAGCACCTGTTAATAATCTGTATTCATTTTGTTCTGCTCATAAAATCCGGATCACTGGTATCAGAGCGGTCTGCTCCTTGTCGTCTTAATGCATGTCCCCAACGAGGTCGGAGTACAAAGAGTTGGGTCTCGAGCTTGTTTCTCTTGAGGAAAGAAGCTCTCGCACGCCCAAGCGACCTCCCATGGCAGGAGAAAAGAAAGATGATGGGACATGAGATCCTTTCAAACTGTTGATTGAGGAAGCCCTCATGCAATAGAGGAATGAGATGATGGATAGTTTTGCGCAAATCCTTCGGCGGCGACCAACATGCGAGACATCTTCTTCGAACGGAGTTTCCGCCCCCTTCAAGGTACAAATAAACTTTGATATTCCTATATTTGAAGGCCAGATAGACGCAGATGCTGTAGACAAGTGGTTAAATCTACTAGAATTTTATTTTTCTGTCCATAACTTTTCGAATAAAGAAAATATTACTTTTGCACTCCTCAAAGCCGTTCCCCATGTCAAAGATTGGTGGGAAACTTTCTGTGAGTAAAAGGAAATAAAGGAAACCTTATTATTTTCAGTCATGACCACTTGGGAATCCTTCAAGGATTCTATTAAGGAGAAATACTACCTTGTCGGAAGTTATGACGACCTGTATACCAAATGGACCACACTGCGGCAAGAAAGAGACCAAGCAGTGCCAGATTTCACAAATATCTTCCATACCTTGCGCACCAAGTTAGGTATTAAATATTCCGAACGACATCTAGTGTTCAAGTATCATGGTTCTCTGCCTAGATACATCCAAACCGAAATGGAATTTCTAGACATCTCATCCTTGGGCGCGACCTACCGATATGCCGTCAAAATTGAGCAGAAGCTCAAACAAAAGATGCGACAATTTGGGCCTGGGAACCCCTAAAAAAAAAGCCAGGAAAGGGTGGCCCCAACCCACTGAACAAAGGACAGAGAAAATATGGACAGTATCAGGACAAACAGTCCAAGCCGCAAGCAAAGAAGGACATCGGAAAGACAAAGAAAGATACCGGGAAGTGGTGCGACTTCCATACACTGCCGACTGTCGCTCAAAATAGTCGTTGGTGGCGAAAGTGAAAGCCTCTGAATCAGATGCAGATTATGACTCTGAGCCAGAAACAAAAAGGGGAATATGGATCATTGACACAGAACCCAGTTCCACCATTGCTACCACCAAACTCCAGCCTGGTTAACCAGACGAGCCAGAAGAAGGAGAGCGCCTCTTCCATTCACAGATTTGGGTAAAAGGCACCCCGCTGCACTTCATCGTTGATAGAGGTAGCCATAAGAACGTAATATCAGTAGAGGCCATCAAGTGGTTGGCCCTGCCAACAACGCCACACCCATAACTACACACCATTGGATGACTCCGCCAAGGAAGCGATCTTCGTGTCAGCCAACAGTGCCGACTATCGTATGACATCAAGCCCTTCAAAGACGAGGTATTGTGTGATGTTTCTCCTCTCAAAGTTTGTGATGTTCTTTTGGGCCAACCTTATTTATGGAAACGTCATGATATATACGAGTCTAGGCCTCGTAGTGTTATTATTACTTTGAATAGGAAAATGTACAGGATACCCGAGGCATTCCCACCTAGTGCTATTTCCTTGATCTCTGCTAAGCAATGTAGGAAGGTCATCTCTCAGACAGGGAAGTTTGTCTTCTTCATGATTCGCTCTCAGAATAAGCGAAAGATCACAACCACATCCAGGGTCTCTGCAGCCGACCTCTCCACACAGCAGAGGAAAGTAGATAAGGTCATGGAAGAATACTCAGATATCTTCTCCTCACCTACAGGGTTACCTCTGCACTGCCAGGTCAAGCACCCCATTGATTTGACCCTTGACGCACCACTACCCAATGGCCCAGTCTATCATCGCTCTTTGTTAGAGAATGAGGAGATCAAGCGACAGATCCAAGAATTGCTCCACAAGGGGCACATCCGCCCCAGCTCATCACCTTGCAAGAGCCCAATCATGTTGGTATAGAAGAAAGATCGAACCTGGCAACTCTGTATTGATTACCAGTCTCTGAATAGTCAGAAATCGATACCTGATTCCCCGAATCAATGACTTCCTTGATCAATTCACGGGGGCCAAATACTTCAGTAAGATTGATCTGAAGTCTAGCTACCACCAGGTCCTGATAGAATAGACAGATGTATGGAATACCACCTTCAAGTCAAAGGAAGGCCTTTTTGAATGGTTGGTCATGCCCTTTGGTTTGACAAATTCTCTAGCCACTTTCATGAGGATGATGGACGATATCTTGTGACCATTCACCAATAATTTTGTAGTGGTGTATCTGGATGACATTCTAATTTACAAAAAGACTTGGGTTGAACACTTGCAGCATGTTTAGTAGGTTCTGCACACCCTGCGACAACACAAGCTATACACCAACTTGGAAAAATGCTCCTTCGGCATGGAAAGGGTCCATTACCTGGGCTACATCATTGATCAACATGGCATACATGTGGATCCATCCAAGATCCAAGTCATCCGTGACTGGCCAGCCCCAACAACACTCACTGAGCTTCGAAGCTTCTTGGGCCTTGCCAATTTCTACCGCAGGTTCATGTTGGGTTTCTCCCATATTGCATGGGCCCTCAGCCAAATAAACAGGGGTGGTGGTAAGGAGAAATTTGCATGGGGATGGTACCAACAACAAGCGTTCGATGATTTGAAACAACGCTTGTGCTCAACTCTAGTACTTTCACTACCAGACCTGGAACATCCTTTTGAGATCGAGACAGATGCTTCAGACCATGTTGTGGGCATTGTTCTCACTCAGCATGACCACCCCGTGGCCTATCATAGGGAGACACTGTCAGATACTGTCCATAAGTACCGTACTTATGAAAATGAAATGTAATCCATTGTGAAAGCATGCCGCCAGTGGAGACATTACATTCTTGGGAAGGAGACAGTCATCCACACTGATCATAAGCCACTGCAATTCATGTAGAAACAAGGAAAATTGTAAAATGACGTCCATCAAAAGTGGTCCACATACTTGCAACAATTTCACCTCAACATCAAGTATAAAACAGGAAGCACCAATCGCATCGCTGATTGCCTCAGTAGACCGTCAGTTACGACACTCACCACAATGCTAGAATCTTTCGGCCATGAGACATCTAGATGGCCCCAACTCTATGAGACAGACCTTGACTTCGCCACCACCTACCAAATTTTGGGTGCAAATGCAGTTGTCGATAATTTCCATCTTCAGGATGGGTTGTTGTGTCATCTGGGCCATATCTTTGTTCCATCAAGTGAGTGAGTGAAGCTGATCTGGGAATCCCACTACAGTTGGGTGGCAAGACACTTCGTCATTGAAAAGACAGTGGAGATTCTACATAAACATTTATACTGGCCAAAACTTTGACAGAAGGTCAACAAGTATATCAGGTCCATCACTGCCTGTGCTATTGCCAAACTGACCACTAAGAAACAGGGCCTGTACACCCCTCTTCCTACTCCTAATAGGCCATGGGAATCCATCTCAATGGACTACATGTCGGGCCTCCCGTCCACCAACTGGGGAAATCACTGTGTTTTTTTGGTTTTTGATCAATTTTCTAAGATGGCAATTCTGGTTGCCTGCAAGAAGAGCATCACAACAGAGGCCACTGCCAATCTATTCTTTGAACGAGTCTGGGTACATTTTGGAATCCCACAAGAAATTTTCTTAGACCAGGATAGTTGATTTCTCAGCACATTCTGGTCGATCCTCTGGTCACTGCTGGACACCAAGCTCACCAAATCCACGACCTTCCACCCCCAGACAAATGGCCAAACCGAGGTTGTAAATCGAATGATTGTGCATATCCTTCGCATGTATAATTCAAGGCATCCTCGCACATGGGATGAGATCCTTCCCTATGTCCAACATAGCTACAACCGAGCCTTGCATAGCTCAATCGGCCACAACCCCTTTCAAGTGGTTTTGGGACTCCAACCATTGGGACCCATAGATGTTGCACTTCCCCTTACGATCACCTCAACTGACTCATATCCTACTCCAACTGAAGCTGAAAAAGCCACCCGGTTCATTGAGTGGATCCAACACATCCACCAACAGGTTCAGGATATCCTACAGAAGTCCAATGGCAAGTACAAACAACGCCATGATCAACATTGGGTGCTGCATAAGTTTCAGGTGGGCGACAAAGTTTGGTTGCACTTGCAGAAAGAATTCCTTATAGGACCCCATCGGAAGCTTCGCTCACTTCGTTATGGGTTGTACACTATCACCAAGGCAATGGGGGATAATTCTTTTGAGCTAAACGTTCCTCCTTTCCTTGGTCTGCACCCAGTTTTCAACGTGGATCTCCTTCGCCCTTATTTCCCACCATTATTGGACACCTCAGAAGTAGTAGAACAAATGACACCAATAGAGCTCAACCCCGAATGCCTACAACAGGAATCCAATGATCATATTGTGGACAGACATATGAAGGGCACTCGACAACAAAGGATCCAGATTTATCGAGTTGTCAAGGCAGGGAAACTCTTGCACCAAGGCAAGGGGCTCACCCGGGGCCAAATTCAGCAAAAATTTCCTCATTTGATGGGGGACCTCAACGCAATGGAGACCATTTCTTCATAAGGTGGGAAGATTGATCCAGATGGATATCGGTGGCCAACCACCTTTTCCAACTGGCTCAAAACAGTTTTCTGACAATTTTGGCAATTTACTATTTTTAGCAGTTTTAACTTCTGGGGCCAATTTTAGGGCCTAAATGAAGGGTTTTTAGGATCAATCTCCTCAATGATAGATAAAGGCATGATTGATCCCCTAAAATGAATCTCCTCGAAGATACCTTTCCAACGGGCTATCACATGCCTAAAACGGAGATCGTATGAAAAGTTACGACCCTGGGAAGTTGATGTACCAACTTACCCAAACGGGGCCCACATGACTTTTGGCGCTTCATCTCCTAGGGTTAGGTTTTTGGATGTATAGGGTTTTTGGAATTCTTTCTTATTGTAAAAAGGCCTTCAGATCCTCATTGTAACTTTCTTCTTGTGAATGCGTGCTGCCATCACATCTCTTCTCAGAGATAAGCCGCCACCATTCCAACAAGCTTGTTTCCGCTACATTTTACAGTTTCAACTTATTTCGTTATGGAATAGAAAACCAATTTTACTGTATATCTGTTATTTTATGTTAATCACCTATTAATAATCTGTATTCATTTTGTTTTTCTCATAAAATCTTGATCAACACCTTAGGCTCACTCCTTGCACTTGGATCAGTTCTTTGACGACTTCTCCCTTGGCCTTATGGAAAGGTTTAAGTCATCTCCTTTCCTTTGTCGTTGCTCTTCTTGCAAAGCCTTCCTTCACCAAAATGTTTAGAAATCCTGGGATTCTTCAACACCTTCATTCGTGTTGTTCCTGGTTATGCTCACACAAGATCGATGCCCTCCTGGCAGAGTATTCCAGAGTGTTCAGTAACTCTGGATTGTGCTGCTCTCCACATAGTCTTTCTTTTCAAGGAACTTAACCAACTTGAAATTTATCCCTGAGTTAGTGAATAAATCTGGTATGCCCTCCTGACAGCTTCTCTTCTGACTCCACTGAGTTCAGACGCACACTCCTTACGTCGGCTTACATATTTTTCTTTCTCTGCCGCACACTCCTTGCACTTAGCCTAGAGAACTAGACTTAAATCAACACACTCTCAAGTAGAAAATTTTATCTCTATCCCTACGGACAATTTTTAATATTCATCTACAACTCAAATGCATGTAAAATAAATTCATAACACAACATCCATTACATAGAAAGATAAAATAGGAAAATCTGTCATTTTCTATTAATGGTGGAATGCCAATTTACAATGGTGGAGTCCGAGCTGCAACTAAGTCTTGACTCTCTGCTTTTCTCCTTACAACCTACAACCAACCTATCTATGGCCAACCTTCAACAAATTCTACTTTGCAACAAATACAAAGATTTATACAAGAGGGGCTCAAATGAGCTTTCCTCGCAAGATAACTAATGGTGTCAAATCACCACTCCTAATGCCTATTCTTAGCATATTCTTGATTTGGTATGGTTTTTACTCTTCTATTATCATTTGTTTCAAGTCAAGGATTATCTTTATAGTAGCTAAGTGGGAAGTAAGATAATATACACCCCCACTCTAGTCTTCATCATTTATTGCTTGAAGTTTATTGATGTTGCAAGGGTTTGTTTGAGGAAGTTAGAGGATTTACACCCCTCATTCTAAAACCCTAACTAGAGATACTTGCCTTGCGAAGTAAGAGGATTTACACCCCCAAGGAAGTAACATCTCTAGTTCATTTACTTGACTCCATTAACCCAATATTTAAAGGCACTAGCGATTTATTTTTTGCATTGGAGATATAAATTCATTGCCTTGGAAAGACTGATTTTTGCTAGTTTCAAGTTTATCTTTTTGGAGAAGTGTTCCTTGAACCTTGAGCTCTCTTACCTCATTGAGGCGTCCCTCTTCTCCCACTACTTTGATTTCTGTTGTAAACATTAACCTACAACCATTAGTGTTGCATAACCTTAGCTAATAAATCTCTTTTATCTCACAAACTAACCCTAAGAATTTTCTCTAACTTCACTCAACTAGTCTACTAACTAGGGCACACTTTTTGGGGTAGTTCTTGGCACTTTTCTATGGTTGATTTTTCCGCTGCATGTCATTGAATTCTACATCCATACGGCTGATAATTTACTGCATAAAATCACTTTTATAACAACTTGCTTTATTAATTATCAAGGTGCTATATTCAAGCCCTAATTGATTGTCAAATTCATTGATAGTATTGTTGGTTGATCTTATGCTTTTACATGTTGATTTAGATGCTTTAATTGTCGATATAAATCATTATCTGTTGTTTCAAGTTAGGGACATGAATCCTAACTTTCTGTTCCATACTAACATATATCATTGCAAGGTGTCTTTCTTTGTGTCTCAGGCAGGTACAATCTTCCGGAGAAGTACTACACCTTTGGGGCAACACTTGTTGGGTTTACAAGGCATCTCTTTCCACTTAGATTTGAATTCTAGGGGTTCCAATTTCATCATCCATACATATACATCTCATTCCCCCTAGGGTCACCGGGATCACCTCCCTAGAGTGTCCTAGTCACCCTTGAAGTGTAGGACCTACATCGAGGTGACATTGGGTGTAGGATTTCCCAGTTTTAGCACTTGATTTTGTGGTTGGGTTGGGATTTTCCCAACCTACAACTTGTGCTATAACATTGCTGATATATATTGTCATTCATTTATGCAAATTAAATACATCAAGCATATCTTGTTGATCCAACTAACATATTATACTGCATAGTGGTTTTCATTGTCTCTTGGGAAGGTACACATTTCTCGACAATTCATCCAAGTCTTTGGAAATCTCAAGACAACCTAAGACTCATTATCAACCTTCTATTTCCATCTAGAATATTGACCTTTAGGAGCTTCACTCTTTCCATTTCTGTTTTCCCCCTCCATTCATCCTAGGGTCACTGGGATCGCCTGCCAAGAGTTACCTATTCACACTTGAAGCACGAGACCTATATCGAGGTGACATTGGGTATAGTGTCCCTTAAGTTCTCGCCATCTTGGTGGTTGGGTCGGGATTTTTCCAATGTACAACTTGTGCGATAATAATGTGTATATGGGATTTAAATTCCCGTGTCACTTGGATGATTCTATAAGTTCATGGTTGTTCAAATTCACATATGTTTCAACACTTTCAAGGAACATTTAACATTTTCCATACTTTGGAATAAGTCTTCAAGTAAATCAACGAGATTTATCACCAATATGTATCTCTCATGGTGTTTTGATGGTATATTGTGGCTTGCATGTTTCAATTAATAAACCAAACCATATTTGTATTCATCATATCACATTTTGTAACATTTTTAAATACACAAGATTGATTTCTTGGGTTAACTAAGTTAATCAATTTAAGCTAATTCACACTTCCACTTAAATCTATAATGATTTAGCTTGGACTGACCATAGAGACACCCCTATAGACTAGGAATCCATTTTCCATTGGTGTAAAGAGTAATGGAAGGCCACTGAGGTGACAATGGGTGGCATGCTTGATAGTGCCTCTAGGTTCTCGCTATTTGTGATTAGGGATTTCTTCACCTAGCAAGTGTTTCAGCGGTAACAGATGTCACAGATGAAACAAAGTAGATGGTAAAATTTGTTAAGGCTCTAAGAAAAATATCCTTCACATGGTTCATGAACTTCATAGATAAACAAACAAGAATGAAGATAGAAATTAAGAGTAATTTATTGTTGTTCTTCAAAACACAAGATAGAAAACACTTGGTTGTGCAAAAATTGAAAGAAATCAAGTTGATGCTAGGAGAATCCATATATGAATATGATAAAAGGTTTAAATACCTATTCAATCATATCCCATACATGATTGAAAAAAAATTACTATTATAGTGGCTTGTGGCACCATTGAGGATGCATGAAATTCAGTCATGCAAAGATGCCCTAAAAAAATATCAACAAATTGAGTTTGATGATGATTGGAATACACCATCTCTAGATAAAAAGTCGAAGAAAATTTGGAGATTTTGTAGAAATCATTGCGGGATATTTCCTTGTGAATAAGTGACCTATGGTGCACCTTCTGCATGAATGAAGGGCACACTAAGGACCACTACAAGTATTGTGATGTGACTGAAAGAGAACTAGACATCAGACAAGTATTTTTATCCCAATTTTGTGGATAACTAAGGAGATTATATCTCGAGGCACTGAGGTTGCAGATATAGAGTGTAGAGAGACTACATGACCAACAATATCCTTTTACACATATGGATACCCTTCTCACCACCACATAGGTCGCAGATTTTGAGATGACATCCACCACATCAGTTGGCTTCTGGAAGGAAATGGGCCTTGCTCCATGAGGTACAAGTCAATATTATGGTGAACATCATTTCATTATCTAAGGCATTTAATTATGTTTTATCTTATATTTCTCTAGATCTCATGATATATGCTTGGAAATTATTCCTTTTTCCCTGCTTCACCTTGGTGGTTGACATTGTGCCCTAGTAAGTGGTCTTCCTTGGGGATGGGTTTGCTACTAGGAACTCCTTTGAAGATCCATTGTGCCATTCCCAACCACACTTACCACTTTCCATCACTATTTCCCCCCATTTCCTTATCTCTCGGGATTTTACGGTGTATTGACCCAAGAAGGGGTTGTCCCTCATTCTATGGGAAGAAGGGGATGAAGGCCCAGAGGGATTGATGTTGGGTAAAATATAAAAGCATATGTATGAACCTTCTATATGCTTCGCCTAGGGATCACCCATGAAAGAAATGAAACACTTATATTTGAGAAAGGGGTTCCCACACAAAATATGATTAAGAATGATTAAAAGGTTAGTTGGAGGATATGAGGTCTCATCATGAGCCAACCTATCATGTCCATGAATATCTAGTGGTATTACCTTACCATCATCCGGTCACCAAGCCAGGGTAATGGCTCTTAGTTTCATGGTTGAGAGAAAGGGAGTCTCAACACGAGCCGACCTTCTCATTTCCACTACGTGTTTGTGGGTGACACTGCCATTATCTGGACACCACACCAAGGAAGTGGCCTTCAACATTTCCTTAAATTTATGAGACAATGGAAAAATGGAAAGATAATGGGCTTGGAAAAAGTGCATTGCGGACGAAGGTACCACACACCCTCTACAAAGGAACCCATGAATGAGACACTACGACCTCTTGTATGCCATGAGCCCTATGCCCATTGAGTCTTGAACCCGACCACTTCACCCACTTTACATGGCTTAGAGACGGATATCTTGGAAAATTTCCTTGATCTAGGGAAAGATCTACCCAATATGACACCTCATCAACCCTCCCATATTCAAGCTTGACAAGTCGCATGATGTCTTTGAGAGCTTAATTGTTTGACATAGCGATCTTTGATGCACATGCTTAGGTGGCTCATTTATTTATTGGATTCAATTATCATGATTTTATGACTTGAGATCCTTGGAGGGCATGCTTATTTGTCTTTGCAGGACCTAGGTGGTGGACAATTTTGTAAGAACAAGCCTAGCTTGGGCTTCCATGGGGCTTGAATCCCACAGGTGGATGCCAAGGGCCCACATGATGGATGAGAGAGATAAAAAATTGAAGGGATATAATATGAGTTGGACGACATAACCCAACCCCCACATGCCAAACATTTTTCCTAGGAGAGGAAAAACATCACCCTTAGAGGCATGATGTCACCTAGGGGGTTAGGGTTTGATGGTGAGTTGACATGCATTGACACAAAGACATTTTGAGGGGATTAGTCCTTGATCATGAAGTAATTCATTTGGATGCTTGAAATGTGGCTTTGGGAAGCCTTTCTACTCTCCTCCATCACCAACGACCTCCTCCTAGTGCCAAAACGCCCCCTAAAGGGGTGAAGTCCATATGACTAGGGATTTTTTTTGTACAAAAGTGAAATTAAAGTAAATTGTTTAATATTACTTTGTAAAATGGGAATGATTAGGGTTTTTGACCCCTAGTCTTATGGTTTACCCTTAATTATGTGGACAAACTATCTTATTGACATTTTGTATAAATAAGAGATCATAAGATCTCATTTGATCATAACTCTCCATTGTGAGAGGCTCTTGGACTGAAATTTCCATTCTCTTTGGATATTTCTCTCTCTTGTAATTTTTTTTATGGATATGTCTTGTATTATTGGTTGATGGAAGTGATGCGCTAGTCTTGGAAGGATTTTCTCTAGATTTTATGGTGGTTTGTCTTAGCATTTTCCTTTAATTGGTAAGGTTTCCACATTGTTGCTATCATTTATTTTTCAAGTCAAGGTTATTTGCTAGATCTAGGTGGGAATTATAAGGGAATACACCCCCACCTTAGTCTCCATCATTTTATGCTTACATGTTATTGGTTTAACAAGGGTTTGCTAAGAGAAGTATAAGAGCATACACCCTGTTAGCCTAAACCGTAGCTAGAGATACTTTCCTTGGGGAGTAAGAGGATTTACACCCCCAAGGAGGTAGTGCCTCTATATCTTTCTTTTCTTGACTCCATTAACCATTTTTTTAAAGGCACAAGTCATTTACTTATTGCATTGAAGAAATAAATTATTGCCTTGGTAAATGTACAAATTTCAAGTTTTAAAGTTGTCTCTTTTGGATAGTGATCTTGATGCCTTGGGGCTTCTTCCTCCCTTAGGGTGTCCCATTTCAACCAAAAATTATTTATTCTGTAGTAAAACTAACCTACAGCCATTAGGGCTGCTCTAACCCTAGCCTACTAACCCCCTTTTTCTCCTAAACTAACCCTATACTAGGCCTAAAAATCTGCCCTCACCCACTACTAACCTAGGCGCAACTTTTGAGCTAATTTCAAGTGATTTTGGTTGGATAAAATTTCTGATATAGGGCTTGGTTTGCTACAGACATAAGGAAGATAACTTCACTTCAGAAACCCTAATATGAAGTCACTCTTAACTTGTGCTTTCACTACTAAAATTTGCTAAAATTTTGCTAACTTGTTCTACTAAGTTTAAGGCATTTTTGGGTGTCTTCTTTGAGGATTTTTGTGTCTGATTTTACTGCTGTCATAAAAATATCGCTACAGACATAAGGCTGAAAAACTACTTCTGCATACAATGTTTATGACATCCACATCTAATTGCTAAAGTCTCATGCTATAAATTGTGAAGTTTCTCCTGTCATTATCTACTTGTTTCAAGCATATCTCACTTGAATTTAAGCAGTCTTTTAAGAAGCTATAATACTTCTTCCTTGATAATATATATTGTTATCCATTGCTGCAAATAAGGGAAAACAAGTTTAACTTGTTGATCCAACTAACATACTTCATTGCAAAGAGGTTTTTCTTTTGTCTCGGGTAGGTACCAACATCTCGGTAATTCACCCAAGTCTTTGGAAAATTTTAAACCACTTGAGACTTATCTTTGATTTCCTTTTTCCATCTAGATCTTTGAGCTTAGGGACCTCTTTCTTTCCTTTCCCTTTTTCGCATCCCTTTTCCCCCTAGGGTCACCGAGATCACCTCCCTAGAGTGACCTAGTCACCCTTGAAGCGCGAGACCTAAATCAAGGTGACATTGGGTGTAGTGCCCTAAAGTTTTTGCCACTTGATGGTTGCGTTAGGCCTTTCCCAACCTACAACTTTTGCGATAGCAAGTCCAAACTGAATACTATTATGAAATCTATTAAATCATCACTAACCACACAACAAATTATTGTCCAAATAATTTGAAGAAAACAAAGCCCAAATTGTGTGCTATCTGTGAAGGGTTGACCCACAATACAACATAATGTTCGAATTAAACCAAACGATCAAATTGGCTATCACATCTAAGCCAAAAATCAGAACCAAGGACAATGAGGCAGAGGAGGTGGATATCAAGGCTAAGGGGGATACTGAGGAAGTTACCTAAGTCATTATGGACGTGGAGAACGTGGTCAAGGAAGACTTGAGAATATCTATAGCTTTATCTACCTTAAATAAGGACACATAATCCCAAACTATCCCTTGAAGAACAAAACTAATCTAAAATTTTGTAACATATGTGGAGTCGATGAACACTCCCTATAAGATTTCCAAATTATGTTAGAAAATTTAAGAAATGAAAGATTCACCATTGATATCCTGCAAATAGTACCCAAGCACAAATTTTTAAACTCCAAGAGCCTAAATGTAATTACTTGATTTGGAGTAGGACAAGAAGGAAATCTACCATTAAATAAAGTACCACAAATAAAGCCTGTATAAAAAGACAATTGGTACCCAAATCCTTAGAAGGAAATACAAATTATGAGAGAAGAAATCAACTTGTTCAATGATATATAATATGAAGAGAATCGATAAGAACATCAACAAAAGAGGTATCGAGAAGGAATGAAGGACACAATCCTGGATGAATTCTTCAATCTCGTAAATGAAGAACAATTGGTTGCTAGATTACTATAATTATTGAACATCCTAAAAGCATGCAAGGAGGAACATAA
The DNA here is from genome assembly GCA_009831015.1 of Picea engelmannii. Classification (NCBI taxonomy): domain Eukaryota; kingdom Viridiplantae; phylum Streptophyta; class Pinopsida; order Pinales; family Pinaceae; genus Picea; species Picea engelmannii. The sequence goes on along the minus strand of ML805803.1, from coordinate 48,462 downwards.
AAGATGCAAAATTTTGTTCTAACTCACTCAATGTGAAAAACTACATGATTATTACAATCCACAAGTCTACCCAAAAGTTGGAGGGTGTATGATCCCTCAGGTCGTGGTCAAATTCAGGTCCCAAGTCAACATCCTTCTGAAAGACACTTGGATTTGGAAGGGCAGGACAAAATCAGTCAGATCCAATAACTTCCTAAAGTTAATAGACCAGAGAATTGTCAAACCAATCGACATTCTAAAAAGAGTGAAAATCGTAATCATGGGCATACTAACAATGGTATATTTTGAAGTCATTGATTTGGTCAAGGGTATCCCTACATATTTAACATTGGTCGGTCGACCTTGGGTTCAAAAAATGAAAGAGGAAATCTGCCTTTAAAAATATAGAATTGAACTTAAAGGATATGGAAGAAACATCATCATACACTTGGACCCTAGAGAAGGGAAACCAAGGACAAAACCCTGGGAGGATGAAATCGATGTAATAAAATTGGATCAAGTCATCCAAGGCGATAGAAATGATGTGGAACCAAATGAAAAAGGAGAAGTATTACATGGTTTCCCCATGTCCATAGGACAAACCTCTAACATGGAACTATATGAATGGAAGATTGAAAACTATGAGTCAAAAGAAAGAGATTGTTGGACAGTCGAAGCTATACTTAAAGACATCATCCACTCTTTCTTTTCCATAAAAGTCATGCATGTCATATATGAAAAGAAAATAAAAAAAAATCCAAGTCTAATCCATATGGAAATAAAATCGATCAATTCCTCCAATACATTTTAAAGACGGTGAATCAGTTGTGGCACATGTCAATGAGGTGTCAAAGTCAGTTGGTGAACAAGGTCCATTGCAAAGCTTCAAGTAGTTGTTTACAAGACAATTTTCCCACTGGTGGGACATGTGTTCACCTCAACTGTAGATATGGACTATCGCAACAACATAGTTTTTCGAATGCTTTGGTGGGAATAAGCTTTCATTCATGGCCAACATAGTCAAGTTCAAGCTTGGGTTCGACCCTCTTATAGACATTGAGGATTATGAAAGAGAATGGAGAAGAATTGGATATTAAGATGAATGAATTTGGCCTCATATGTTTCTAAGCACATTAGACAACTTACCTTACAAATGGTATGACACTGAAGAGGAAAGATGAGACACATGTACATGGAAAGAACTTAAAGAAAACTTTATTAAAGACTTTTCCTTTGATCCAGTAGAAGTTGACTTAGAAAATGTAAACTTAGAGGATAGAAATTGCTTTGATAATACAAGGAAGCACATGTAGGAAGGGTCGATGGAAATATAGCTTGACTAGAAAGAAAAAAAAAAAAAAAACTCGTTGATTGAGATAAAAAAAAAATGTGACCACAAGCCAACAAGCTACACATGAAACCAATATCTACCACATGACTGCACCCATTACATGTCATTAATGAAGTTTTCCATAAAAAATATCACCACATAAACAACCAACACAACAATTCACACGGAAATTATATAAATATCTACCGCATGCATGTGAAATATCCACACGTAGTAGAAATTATAAGTCTCCAAGTAGAGAGAACCAACTATAAATAAGATAAGTTTTTTGTTGTGCATTTTACTTTGAGTTATTGAGTATTTGTATGTTGTTGTGTGTATATTTAATTGGTTGCATTAATGTTTTTAAAATGTTGTTAGTTACATGGATGTTTTTAGCATGCTTCACACATTTAATTTAATGGTTATCATAGATTTTTTATGGGTTAATAGGAGGGGTGCTACTTCCTAAGGAAAACCCTTCCGAGAGAAAAACCTCACACTCCAAAGCAAGCTCAATGTATTTCTCAACAAGTAACAACAATTAAAATAAAATTTTAAAGTTGTTCTCTTAACAAGAGTAATGAGAAGTAAGCCCATTATTTATTGGTCTATATCATGCTACCCGATGCACTCAAGACTACATCGGCCAAGGCCTCTATGGGCCAACATGAGGCATCTTACAATGGAGTATTCCAAGCCAATAAATAGGCTTCATCATATGAAATACCATGAGAAAAAAAAATGCCAATGCCATGGGCTGGTAATCCACCAACAATAAACCCATCAATGACCAATCAAGGTTATATTAACTACTCTATGACCGAGTCAACATTAACCCAACACTAAACACTTAACGCTCTATAGTTTTCATCAAACCTATATTCAATTATATAAATGGAGAATCTAGTTTAGATGTTGGAGGAATTGTTTATATAGAATGTTGCTAGGGTTTCATATGGTGGTCAAGGTTGACAACATCGAAAGAAAAAAAGAAAATCGAATAATAAATGAAGAATCTTCAGGTAAGAGGAAGAATTGAGGAATCTTTAGTTTGTGTTTTTCAGGAAAGTGTGCAAGTGAGTTCATTTGTTAGGTGTTGATGAAAGTGCATGTGAGTTGTGAGTTTTTAGTTTACCAAAGAATGAGTTCTTAGTGGGAGCAATTCAATTTCAATGGTGAAAAAAAATAATCAATTCCATGCTCATTTGTAATAAGTTTAATTAACCAAATCTTATATATATAATTCAATTTAATTTAATTGAAATTTGAAAAATTAAATATAAAATATATAGGAATGGTTAATGATGTAAAAATCAATTAATCCAATACATTATATTAATGATTCTCATTCAAGACCTAAAACCATAAAATTCTAAATTATAAGTTAATTGAACTTAATAGAATTCCTATACAATATTAATTCAAATAAATTTTAAAAATCTAATAAACAATTAATTCCAAATAAATTTTAAAAATCTAATAAACAATTAATTCCAAGTTACTTGAATTTGATAAAATTCATATACAATATTAATTCAAATAATTTTAAAAATAAATATAACAAGGAATTGATCTTGAAAACATTACTTTCAACTACTTTGATTTTCAAATTAACTTTTAATTCATAAGAAATATAAATTTATAAATATATAACTTAAAAATTTATGAAAAATTACTTTTAAAAATAAAATAATTCCAATGAAAACAAAAATACTAGATATTAATTATTTATATATACAAAGTACATACAAAACTAATACTAAGTTACTTTTAAGAGAAACAACCCAACATATATAATTTAAAAGAAAAGTTTATAAAAAGTTACTTAGGAAAATGAGAATAATGAAAAGTAATTTCAATGAGAATATGTAAGGTAGCTAGAGAGGTAGTGGGGGGGTCCAGAGGGCCCATAGTGATAATAGTGGAGGTCATTCAATGTAAGGTGGACTAGGTCCACTATATTATTAAATAAGGCCCACTATGGTAGTTAGATATAATAAATGTAAGAGGACTTCTTAGAAGGTTCTACTTCTAGAAGATTCCTCCTCTAGAATGTTCTTAGGTGATGGTAGCACTATATAAAGGGGTTCAAGCAATGTAATGAGACATGAAGAGAATTAGTGTATTTGGAGCGGTAGCTCAATAGGAGGAAGCCCCCTCGAAGAGGCAAGTGAACATGAGAGGATCTCTTCCATAATAGGATCCATTGTATGGTGTTACCCTACCTCAAGGGTTTTGGTAATAATAAAGTGTGGTTTCTTCTATCTTGTTTGTGGATCTATTGTGTATTCAGTATTTGTGGTGATTATATTTTTAGATCTGGTATTTGGTTCTTAACAAGTGGTATCAGAGCACTTTCCAGGGGCGGAGTTGTGGGCAACTATTTTTATTTTTGCAGATTTTTTTTTTTTCGGAGAAGAAAAAAGAGGGTCGCGACATTCTAGACATTTTAAGTATATTTCTGTGAAAAATTTGCAGAAAAGGGTTGTATATCTGAGTTCCTCTCAGAAAAACACCCAAGTTAAAAAAAAAAATCGTCCGAAACGGAGTCCGAAAGGTCAAGATATTGAGGTTTTAAAATCTGCAAATTTTCAGGGTTTTTTCTGTGTACGGCGGCGCGATTTGTTTTTATTTCTGTAGAATTTGGAGGCCGAATTTTCACAAATAAATTACATATCTGAGTTCTTCTCACAATTTTACCCAATTTCAAAAACAAAATCAACCGAAACGGAGTCCGGGAAGTGAAGTTATGAGCATTTCAAGTTCAGCAGTTTTTTAGGGTTTTTCCATAAAAAACCGCGATTTTCTGCCGAAACTTATTGGTTCTATTTTTTTGAGTTTTTTCATGATGGATGCAGGATCGAAGAGTTCATAGGGTGATCAAATGGCTATTTCGTCTCAAAACTTGAAAGAAATTATTGAATCATTCAAAGCCCAATTGAATGATAGATTGGATGCATTTGCACATGGCCTCACAAACAACCTCACAGATAGCCTCACATATGGCCTCAATGATAGTTTTCATAGTATTCAAGATTCATTGAACAACATGCAGGAGAGATTTCTTATGCAGGGCCTCATGCATGAATATAATCAAGAAATATATGCTTGGTATGATTTTGAGGACGATTGTGATGATTGGTATATAGATAGTTATCATTTCTGGGATGACAACCACTTCCATATTTTATTTGATGACTCTACTCCACCTTCTGTAGAGCACATCAATGTCCTAGATCAGGAGCTAGTTACCATCGTTCAGTCTTCATATTCTACAGTGGTATTATTCCTTCCAAATTATGCTACGACCCTTTTCCACTATGTGGATGGATCTTCTTATTTGGATCCACATGATAGGTGTCAGTCTTTGGAGCATCATTTGGAGTTGGTTATTGGGTTCCAAAATCTT
>ML805802.1:385534-405465 GCA_009831015.1 Picea engelmannii | reverse complement strand
CGCTGATTTTTATACATATCTGACTGGATAGAGGTTAGGTTTATCCTTTACATTTTGCACACAACAGAAATACCGTTGCTGAGACATACGAGATCATGATATTTAGATATATGGCTGAGGGTAAATATAGTCTGTAATGATAAATATTAAAAAGCTAGATGTCAGTTTTTCCACATTCTGTTCTTAAGAGGCTCTTTCATTCACATTGTAAGCTGTCTGGAGAACACACATGCCTATCTTTCTATCTCTCTCTATCTCCCACCCTTTCTCACACACGTAGTCATGTTTTCTAGCATACACATCCTCATATAGTGGAATCTCCTACTTGACAGCTGTGCAGCACATTATCGTTTTATGCTTTATCCACTGTAATTTTGTGTTTTTCTTTTACTTTGCCTGCATAGGTCTGGGGCACTCTTTGAGACATTGTGCATGATGTATTTGGCAGTGCTATTGAGCACATTTTGATAATATGCCAACATGTATATAAATTCTTAAGTTCTTTCAATTAATTTTTTCAATGATTGGATTTGAAACAACAGTTTTGTTTGTTCATAGTGCAAGATTTTGTATTATGTTTTGTAACTTTCTCATATGCTATAATTAGTTACTGGTGTTTCCTTAATTGCAAGTTTCTATTATGTTTCTGACATTCTCTTGTGAACAGGAATTCTCTTTTCAACGAAGAAGCATCCTAGGACAAAGGATATGATGGTAAGCTTTTTACAAAAAATGAAATACCAGACATTCTTAGTTCAGACGGTGGATCGACATGATTCTGGTACAGGGTCTGAGATATATTGGTTACTTTGAATTAATGTTTGTTTTTCTTAAATTTGAAGCCTGTTATCCAAAATGATAAAAAAATCATGGGTTTCCTTGAAATTGCCCAATACCTAGAGCTCATATCTGGTAAGTTTTTCCTGAACTTGTACTTATCCTATATCCATCAATATTCCATTAAAAACTTATATAGTAGTCAAATCCCAAGGCTTAGTTTTCAAATCTAATGAGATGAAGCTGACCAATTTATTACTAGCTCTTCCATCAAATTTGATACTGTTCTAGCAAGTTATGCACAGTTTGTGCTATGTTTTGTTGGTTATTATGGTTTTATAAACACATTCATGCTAAGTTGCACGAAACGGGGAAACATTTCCAAGTTTCCGAAACCGGGATGGTACGAAACAGGTCCCTAAAAAATGGAAACGTTCGGGGAAACGCCGTATATAAAAAAATTAAAATATATATATATATATATATATATATATATATATATATATATATATATATAATTTTTTTAAAAATAAGACATTATATTGCAAGAAAAATATAATGATGCAAAAAAAATGCAATAATGATGCCAAAAAAATGCAATAATGATGCAAGAAAAACATAGAAAATGCAAAAAAATATATCTTTGACTGTTTGGGGGCCCCATGGCCCCCCTTTTTTTTTTCTTATTTCGTCTCAAAGATGCCCGAAACGCTGGCCGTATGGGCCGGTACGGCTAGGAAACGCCGCCAGCCGTACAGTACGGCGTTTCCAAATCGGGAAATGCCGTACGGTATGGCCCGGGGCGTTTCTTGGCCGTACCGCACTGGTTTCCGAATTTCGTACCGGTTTCCTGCCCGAAACTGAGGGGGGGTGGGTGTTTCCTGCAACTTAGCATTCATGTTTTAGTATTTATGTGCCCTCTAGCCTCTTTTCCAATGGTCACTTTTATTGGAATTAAGAATGGAGGACTTTATAATATAAGGAAGCTTATTTTTCCTTATTCTTCATTTTCTTTGCATTTGAATCTTAGATTTAGAAACAATTTAACAACCCTTTTTTTGTTGATTTTTCCTATGTCTCAGTCACTGAAATTACTGCCAATAATTTAACTTAACCAGAAATTATAAATGCTGATATAAAATCTGAAATTATGCAGTTAAGCTACAGCTGAGATATAAATCAGAATTTAGACAGCAGAAGCATACAGAACCAAGCAGAAAAAGGACATGGACACCAGATGTACCCTGGAAACCCTAGTGTGGGGAAAACCAGTAAAGGAGGTGCTTTATTGGCTTCAGAGGAATGGCAAGTTACATTAGAAAGTATAATTTTTCTTACAGCAGAAAATGAGCTGAATTTACAGCAGTACGGCCCAGCCAAGATCAGGCTGTACAGCCCAGCAGAGTACGGCCTGTATGGCCCTGTACTTTACAGCCTGTACGGCCTCCTTCTCGGCCCTCTTTTGCTCAGGAATTTGGCCAGCAAGGGCCCCTGATTTTCTGCCTCTGCTGCTGAAAAAATTCGGCCTGATTTGGCCCTCTGGTTCTCTGCTGTACAACCTCTGGTACAGCCTGATTTCCTTGCTGAAGATAGCTTGCTGTACGACCTCTTCTTCCTAAAGATTTGGATCAGCAAAAGCGCCCTCCTTCAGCTCTGCTCTTGCCCTATTCCTCAGCCAACAAATGCCTCAGCCTAGTACCCTCCTTCAGCTCTTCTCTTGCTCAACTCACAAATGAGGAATGTGTCCTCTTCACCCTCACCCCCTTATTTTATCCTTCAATCAACCACCTAACTGCCTTGAGATGTGTGCCCAACCATGCCTTCAATGGCTAAGATTGAGCTGCCTCTTTTAGGTTGGACCCCACACTCCACTAAGTGGTGTGCCCCCCTTTGGAAAGGGTCCCACAAAGCACTCAACAACTCATGAGGTGTGCCCCACAATCCACTCAAAACAGGAAGTTTTGTTGATTGCCTAAGTTAAACTTAGGTTGAGATAAACAAGGCTGATCTGGGTTGATTAAGGTGTCCATAAGCTAGCCTAGGACACATAGGCATAGTTGAGACACCTACCGAGCTAAAAACTAACATTTTTTTTATTTTCAATTGGAGCATGGGAAGAAACCCCTTTTATATAGCTTACAGTGCACATAATTGCCTCTATGCTTTATCACTGTTTGAAATCTAACTTTAGTGATCAGTGTTGAAAAAGTCGTCGAAATTTCGTGACTTTTTCTCCCTCCCGAAAAATCGCCACCAAAATATCGCGACTTTTTCAAAAAATCGTTGACTTTTTCAAAAAAAGCGCGAGTCGATCCAAAAAATCGTGGGACGCAGGCAACCCGCGGGGATAAAGCGATTTTTGGATTTTTCATTTGCTCATTTGGCTTGTTTGCTTGTGGAGAAGGAAGGAGAAGGGTTTGTGGTCTTCTTCAATCATTGTGGAGGCAACTAAACAACCATTATCATCACCATCAATGATTTCTAAGTGGAGCAAGGGTTCAATTTCATTTGCCAACCGGTGTTGAATCTTCCATTCAGAGGTATGTATCTAAATCCCTCCATGTTAATGCTTTTTTCCTATAGATTTTTACAAGTTTGCTTGCCTCTTTGCTGGCCTACGTTTTTTTTTTTTGGTCATCTTGCCATAATTTTCATGCCCATAAAACAATGTAATGTTTTTTTTTTATGGGACAACAAGCTTGAGCCTTGCTGTTAATTTTTTCTCCACCCTCTTATTGTCATTTTTCATTGCTGATAATCTGATCTAGAGGTCTGATTGTTTTTACCAATGGGCCGTTATTTTTTTCTAGTGGGGTTTAATATCATTTTCTTGTGTTTTTGAGCCATAGGGTTGAATTTTGAAGCTGTCAATTTCATCAAAAAATATGCCGAAGCCTTTCGATCCATTTTGGGTGTATGGGATCCCTAAAGATGGGACAAACCGACAATGGTTGAGTTGTAAACTCTGTGGGGTGAATATGTCAGGAGGGATTTGTAGGTTGAAATATCATTTAGCTAAAATCCCCGGGCATGATATTGAAGTTTGTGGTAACACAACCCCAGAGATTATAAGAATTGCATTTGATTCACTTGAAGCAAAGGATAAAAAGAAAAATGACGCAACGGCAAGGAAGGCCGAACTTTCAGTTAGAAGTTCAGCCACATCTACCGCAGAGGGACAATGTAGTGGGAGGGGCTCTGTAGATTCAGGTATCGGGAGGTTTTCACCTTTTTTTGTTACATGAACCACTCTTGGAGCACAACCTTCCATCAAATCAGTGTTGAAGAAAAAAGAGAAGAAAGAAGCAGACAAGGTTGTGGGGAGGTGTCTTTTCTGGAGTGACATACCTCTCAACATCACCAAGAACAATACATTTTGGCAACCGATGTGTGATGCCATTGCTGTTGTTGGCCCAGGGTATAAAATCCCTACCTTTGAGGAGTTGCGAGGGCCAATTCTTTAAGAAGAAAAGAAGGACATCAACTCTATATTGGCAGACTTCAAGCAGTCATGGGAGATCTCTCGATGCACAGTGATGTCTGATGGATGGACAGATAGGAAGGGTAGGTCCCTTCTCAATTTCTTGGTACATTGTCTTAGAGGTACCATGTTTATCAAATCAATAGATGCATCAACACATGTGAAAGATGCAACATTGTTGTGTGAGTTGATGGATGCGTTCATCCAAGAGATTGACATGCATAATGTGGTGCAAATCATAACAGAGAATGCATCTAATTATGTGGCTGCTGGTAGGCTGCTTATGGAGAGGAACCGTTCATTGTTTTGGACTCCATGTGCTGCACATTGTATTGATTTGATGCTCGAGGATATGGGGAAAACCTCCTTCATCAAGGAGGTGATTGATCAGGCTAGGAGCGTTCCAGAGTTCATAATTAACCATATTTGGGTTCTTAGCCTCATGGGGAGACATACCAAAAACAAGGAGTTGCGATGTCTTGCAATCACTCGTTTTGCCACCAACTTCATTACTCTTCAGTCTTTGCTTCGATGTCAGTTTGAGTTGAAGCAAATGTTTGTTTGTGATGAGTGGCAGGATTCTACATATAGCAAGAGAGAGGATGGGAAAGCCATTGCTAGATTGGTGTACAATGACTCCTTCTAGGAAGGAGTGGCAKAGGTGTGCTCAGTGAGTGAACCTTTGGTAAAGGTTCTGAGATTGGTTGATAGCGATAAGCCAACAATGGGCTATTTGTATGAGGCYATGGATAGGGCCAAAGAAGCTATCYGGGCTTATTATGTGGGAAAGGGTAGCCACGGGTTTCGTAGACAGGGATGCTCCATYGACGCATTCATGCAACAACAATTTTCCTCAACCCTGCATTTTCCTACAAATGCAACTTTGCTTTTGATGGCAAGGTGATGGAAGGGCTCCATGCTTGTCTTCAGAGGATGGTACMTGATGTCGTGATTCGCCTTGATATTAATCGCGAGATAGAGATGTATCGAWATGGTACTGGACTATTTGGCTATGAAGATGCTGTTGCTTCAAGGAACATTTTGTTGCCACGTAAGTCATTAGAATTTAGAAGATAGTTCAACTTAGAACTTTATGTTTTTAAAATTCAAATTTCAATTATGTATTTTAATTTTTAAWTTTATTTTAAAGTTCAATTATGTTTTATTTATGTTATCTTTCTTTCTTATCTGTTGTAGATGTTTGGTGGCGAAACTATGGTGCAAGGGCACCAAATTTATAGAGATTTGCCATCCGAATCCTGAGTCAAACATGTACCTCTTCGGGATGTGAGCGCAATTGGAGTGTATTTTGTAATGAGTTCTAACCACCTTGACACATTTTCCTAGGGTGCACTTCACATGGAGAATATTTTATGATTTGATGGGTGTTTGGCGTAGTTACATGGCATAGTTTTCTAGGGCGCATCTGTTCTAGGTGCTCTCTCATCTTTATTGCTTGGATATGTCAGCTACAATTGACATCTTTGATCTTCATTGGAGAGCACCCTCATCTTTTTGAGTTGGCATGTATATGTTATTTTATTTGAGGTGGTTATGGAGGTTGTCATTGGGAGGCGTGTGGCACATGAGGAGGGTCACACATGTGACTTAGCATGCTCTTGTACTTCGTGTCCTTTCTATTTTTGGAGATTATTCTTGGAGGGCGCACATGTGGAAGCCTTCTTCTTGGTATTTTTGGATATTCTTGGAGGGTGCACTTGTGAAGACATGTCTTGCTTGTTGAGTTTTGGGTATCTTGGAAAGTGGTCCCCTTGTGTTATTGAGTGTCTAACACAAAGGGGGAAAAAGTGACCCTCAACCCAATTTACTTTATGTTATAAAGTCAAAGTGACTTTATTAGCACTTAAGTCATGTTGACCACCTATTTTGACTAGGTGTCAATGTCATGTACCATGAAGATATGTACCTTGTGGTACAACAAGTTTGAAGACCTATGGCTCACCAGGGCAATTCTGCCCCCATAAGTTCTTTCTCTCTCCATGAAATGTCTGCTCCCTTGCGTGGGAAAATTTTGTAATGTAACATTTTAGCATGGGTCAAGTTGTAATGATTTAGTGGCCTAGGAATTTATCATTAGGGAAGTCCTTTCATCGAGAGTTTTTTCCCTTGGGTAATTAATTTTGCTTTTCCAACGATTTTAATTACTTGAGTTTTTCACTCAAATTTCCTCCAAAATGGTGAAAGGAGTTCTAATGATCGAGCCCAGTAGGTCACTAAGGGTTGAAAGTATTGTATATGACCATACTAGACATCTCCTAGAGTCTTGCAGAATTCCGTTAAGTTTTGATAGGATTTTTTAATAATTAAAATTTCCCGTAAATTTGAAAATTTTAATTATTTTTGATGAAAAATGTAAAAAATTGGTCCTTGGGGATTTTGTATACGGGTGTGAGTACTCAAAACAAATGGCTTATGACTCCCTACACCCTTGGACCAAGTTTCAACTCAATTGGATAAGTTTTGCTAGGTTAGTTTCGATGAGGAGTCCAAGTCAGTGAAAAATCAGCAAATAATTGGCTATTTTAAAAATGTCAAATTTTGCCTAAAGTTGTAAAACATGACAAAATGGGGAAAGGTTGTTTCTTAAGTCATTTCTATGTAGTAGGGGGTCAAATAAATCAAATCCCCCCTTTCCTATCTCTCATACAACTTATCTTTAGAGAGGGGGGTGAATTTGTCTCTTGTGGGGCTCACCATTTCCATGGAATTGGCCATTTGGTGATGGGGACCACACGGGGGGCCCATTCAACACCGTGGGTGACCCCTTGGGGCATTAGAGAGAGGCTTAAACTTTAAACTTAGGATAGGGGGTTTCTTCCCCCATTTTTTGAGTTTCCTCTCCTTATGGGAGTTCCTCTCTCTCATGGTGCCCCCCCCCTGTTGAGTGAGCCTCCCTCTTTTGGGAGTGACACTTGTAATGCATGCAAAGGGGGTCTCTCCTCTCTCCCTCCCTTAAAAGAAAGGCCCCTCTCCTCATTTTTGAGATCTAATTTCATAGCAACTCCATGCTGTCCAATTTTCTTCCCACTCTCTCTTGCTCTTCCCCATTTTCTCTCTTGTAATATTGCTGCCATTCTTTTCAATAATAGAAGTGAAGCTTTGGAGGAACTCTTGGTGTCCTTGTGGTGTTCTATTGGAGTACTCTTGCTGTTCGTGTGTGGTTTTCTTGCGAGGTAATATATCTGCACTTTGTAGTTATTTTTCACACATTGTTTTACTTGAAAAACCCCAAGCAAAGTATTTTGCTGGGGATAGATCTATAATAGTATTGTTGTAGATCTATGTGAGTTGCTTTTCTTTGAGTTTGCAAAGTAGTTTTTAGACAATTTTAAAGGACTCACTTTCTTGCCTGATTGTGTAGCAAGCATTTACAACTTTGTAAGTTACCAAAGCTTGGAAGAGAGGACTCCAATAGCTTCATTTCTCTTCACTAATATTTCTGATATTATTTCAACATTCTTTTACATAATTTCTGCACTTATTTCTCTTCTAAATCTTGCAATCTAATCAAGTTTTATGTTCAGATTTTTAGTATAATTTTTTTTGTTTTAGATACTAACAACTTCTAACACATTTGAAGTGATTTCTGACAATTTCCAACACACTTTACTTGCTGTTTTTTGCAGGTTTTCGCCAACTCAAGGGGAGGTATTGCCCAATTTTGGCCACAAGGAGCTCAAGGAAGCATCCAAAGCCCTTGGTGCAAAACCCTCTCCCTCTTCTTGCTTTCCAAATCATTGTAAGCAGCCCAAGAGAGTCTCTTGGGATTGCATTCTTTTATCGTTTCCATAAGTTGTAAATTGTAATTATTTTTCAAGTTTTGTTTATGCCCACACCTTGCATGTGAGTGACTTTGCCACCCTTGCAAAATCATGTTGGCTAGTTAGGAATTTAATTTTCTGTTTTGCTTAATTTGTTTGCCCCACTTCTCCCACAAAGAGAAGGTTGAGTGGATAGTTTTAGCTTGCTCTATTTTATTTTCAAATTATTTACCCTCCTTGACACAAAATCGGTAGGCTTGCTCTCCACATTGTGCCATAGTTGTGAGGTTTGCAAATTCAGTTTATTTTTTGCCCACCTTTGTCCTTAAGGCAAAGTTGTGTGTCTAGATTGTTCATTTAATTTATTTTAAGTCATTTTAATTATTCATTTGTGTCCACACCTTGCATGTGAGTGGCTTAGCCACCTTTGCAATATCGTGACCGCTATTTGGATTTTTTTTTTTGACAAAGTAATCAAACTCGTGCCTCATCTTTTGCCTCATATTCCCTCCCCTTGCCAGTTTGTGGATCTTGGGTAACAAAAAAGGGCAAAGGACTATGTGGCTAGTTTAATTAGGCACCTAATTCTATTATTGCTAAAACCATTAAAAATGGGTGACTTGGGAGGCTAGAAGGGGTTGAAGCCGGAGACAGTTTCACGACACTACGTGTCCTCCTTGTTGAGTGTCCAAACATCTTGGATTTGACCTATGGAGCTAGAGGGAAACCTTGTTGTTCCCTTGTTGAGCACCCAACACTTCCTCTTGGTTGAAGGGATAAGGATTTGGGGTAGTAACATAGCTTAGGCTTGCAACTTTCACATCTAATTGCCCATAATTCAAAGAGAGACCTAAAAATCTATTAAAAGTAACATACACACATTGCAACACTTTCAACTCACATTTTCTACATTTCAAGTTTTTCAATTCCATTTTGTTTCAAGCAATTTACTTTCAAGCAATTTCATTTTCAGTAATTTCATCTCATGTGAATAACTATTTTCGAAGTATCTTTCATTTCAAGTACTCTTTATTCTTTTGAACATAATTCGTTACCGTATAAAGTTGTCTTTCAATTCATTGTATAGATATCTCATAGATTTGTTTCATTTTTGTAGAAGTATTTTGCTTTGTATATATATATATATATATATATATATATATATATATATATATATATATATATATATATATTGTGTATATTGGAATAATTGGGATTGGGTAATCTTTAGACATTGGTCTAATTCTTGTTTTGTGAAAGTAAAAGGTTTGCTTGTCATTGAAATATTGCATCTGCACGATTGTTTGTCATTGAGTTGGGTCTCCCTAATCAATAAATCAATTAACTCCTAGAATTTTAATAAAAACTTCACATGGTTTAATAGGGTCTACCCCCCTTGGCTTCCCTAGGAGTGAGCCTAGACGGAAGGAGTCTAGATCGAGGTGACAGTGGGTCTAGACTTAGGTTTGTGCCTCCAAGGACACACCAAGTGGGTTGGAGACTTCTTCACGCTTGTAGGTGTGTATTAGGATGGCAACAAGTCACAAAGTGACTTTATTAACTTAAAGTGACTTAGGAACTTAAGTAAAATGGGAGATTTAATCTCAATCGTTGATCTTGGTTGGCTTAGATCTAATCTTGGCCATTGGTTCTTAGGTTAGGCTAAGGATGAGGCTAAAGCTAAGGAAGGAGGGAAAAAGGACATTCATTATTCACTTTGAGATTGGAGTGAAGAGAGGAGAGGAGAGGAGAGGAGAAGAATTTTGGAGAAGAGGCTAAGGCAAGAGGGGTGCACCTTGAGAAGAGGGCGCACAAGCTTGGGAGAGGCACATTATGGAGAAGGGTGCACAAGGTTGAGGGAAGGGTGCACTCATCAAGTGAAAGGGCACACTTCAAGGCAACAAGCAACAAAGGGGGTGTAGATCTCAAGGGAGCTAGCAACAAAGGGGGCGCAGAACTCAAGGCATCAGGCAGCCACAAGAAAGCATGCATTTCATCAAGAGGAAAGGGCACATTGTTCAAGGGACTGCTGGCACTTGGTACATGGAACTTTGTACAGTCAACTAGAGCTAAGTTGGCTGATTTTCCTTGCTGTAATTTTCCCTTTAAACTCTATAATAAATTTGCTTTGCAAACTGGTTTTCCCCATGGGGTTTTTTCTAGGGTCATGTTGACCAAAAATACCTGTGTATAATTTTGAGGTTTGCTTATTTCTTTATCAGCATTAAAAGTGGAAAAGATCTAGAGGGTATTTTCTGTTTAAAAGTATTTGATTGTGCTAAACTTCCTAATTAAACCATTCGAACAACTGCTTCAAAAGAGCATTAAATCACTTCCTAAAAGGAAAATTTCTAAGGGTAGAAAGTTCAGACATATAGCAGTCTTAAAACAGCAGCAAACAAACCTGTTCTTACCTTGAAAACAGTGCCTAAACAGATCAAGGAAAAACCTGTTGGGAAGCCTGCTAGGGTCCTCAATTTTCTTCATGGTATCAAAGCTAAAGGGCACAAGAGTTGGCTGATATAGTTGGCACATTTTTTACACAGTTGGAAGCTTCATTTCACACCTGTGTTTGGTGTGTGGACAACAGATTTCTTTTGTTCAGTTTAGCATCAGATGGAAGCCATGTTGGTTGAAGGGTTGAGGGTGGAGGATAGGCTAGCGGGGGTTGGCAATTGGTCTCCATGGAGGCTAGGATAGTTTTGATCTTGGAGGAACATGAGCTATGGAATATTGTAGAAAATCCTGTGGTTCCTCCTACAGATGCAGTGCTCTTGGCAGAGTTCAGGAAGAGGAACATCAAGGCCAAGAGGACTATCCTAGATGCGGTGAAAGGCCATATCATTCCTCATCTATTTGGTAAGGACTTCGCATTTCAGATGTGGCAGTCCTTGTGTGGTCTTTATTAGATCCCAAACCAGAACCGTAAGATGGTGCTTCAAGAGAAGTTGAGGGGCACCAAGATGACGAAGACTGATTCAGTCACCTCATACCTCACGAGATTTTCTCAGATTCATGATGAGTTGGGAGCTGTGGGCGAGATAGTGGTTCCATCTGAGTTGGTAAGGACAACCTTAAATGGCTTCTCCAAACCTTGGGAGAGCTTTGTACGAGGCATTATGGCCAGAGAGCATATGCCTAGTTGGGAGAGGCTCTGGGATGACTTGTACTGGAGGAGCTTAGATTTTTCTCAGGATCCATATGAGTTGGTAAGGATAACTTTAAATGGCTTCTCCAAACCTTGGGAGAGCTTTGTGTGAGACATTGTGGCCAAAGAGCATATGCCCAGTTGGGGGAGGCTCTGGGATGACTTTGTATAGGAGGAGCTTAGATTTTGCTTAGGATCTACTAGTCAACAACGTGGTGGGGATGGTGAGGGTGATCTTGCTCTTTTGGCAAAGGGAAAGAAGAAGACTAAGGAGGGTCCCAAGGGTGGGGCCAAGCAACAACAAAAAGGAGGTGAGCAAAAGAAGTACATGAGCAAAGTTAAATTCTTTGTGTGTCAAAAGATGGGGCACTATGCTGGATAGTGTCCCAATAGGAAAAAGAAGAAGCAGGGTGGTACAACAACGACAACTAAGGAGGATGAGTTTGCCTCTCAGTTTGAGAGGGGGTGTTCCATGATCATTTGTTGCTCGACAGTTGAGATACCATCCCACATAAGGTACATGGACAGTGGAACATCCAATCCTATGTTAGGTGTCAGAGAGCACTTTACTGATCTCAAAGATCCAGAGATCAAGTTGGAGATAGTGCTTGGAGACAACACCATAGTCAGGGCAGTTGGGCGTGGCACAACTTCTTTCAGAGGGAGTTGATGCCACCCTTGGTGTTCATGGATGTCTTGTATGTCCCTGGGCTAAAGAAGAATTTGATTTCTGTTTTCTCCATTCAGGATATGGGATTTTAGGTGTCCTTCAGAGGGACAAAGGTCCTCATTCACGCTAGGGGGTCCAGTGTCACTTCTAGCAGAGTGATTGGGACATGTGAGGGGAATCTGTATAGACTATTTTTTTAGCAATTGCATGCTTTGGCTAGTAGAAGCAACAACAGTCAGTTGTGTAAGCTATGGCATCGGAGGATGGCTCATTTGCATCATGGAGCTCTGAAAGTGCTGAGGGAGATTGTAACAGGTTTGCCACAGTTCGACATTGAGCATCATGAGGTGTGCAGAGGGTGTACTCTTGGGAAGTACACCAAGACCGTCTTTCCTAGCAGTGATAGTAGATCAGCTGGGGTACTTGATTTGATACACACTGATGTGTGTGGGCCCATGTCATTAGTTTCCTTGGGTTTTTGTGAGTACTATGTGACTTTCATTGATGACCACTCTAGGAAGACTTGGATCTATTTCATGAAGACCAAGAGTGAGGTCTTCAAGAGGTTCCAAGAGTTTAAGGCTCTTGTGGAGAACTAGAGAAGGCGAAAGATCAAGGTCTTACGGTCAGACAATGAGTATACCTCCACAGAGTTTGCAAACTTCTGTAACCAACAGGGTATCATGAGACAATTGATCGTTCCTTACAACCCCCAGCGGAATGGGGTTGTAGAGAGGAAGAACATGGCCATTGTTGGTGGAGTGAGATCGATGTTGCATGATCAGGCATTGCCATTTTTCTTATGGGAAGAGGCTTGTAGTACTACAATGTATCTGCAGAACATGAGTCCCCATAGAGCTCTGGGGAGAAAGACTCTTGAGGAGGCCTTCACTGGGAGTAAGCATGATGTTGAGCACCTTCGCATATTTGGGTGTTTGACGTTCTCTCATGTCCCTTTTGAGAAGAGGACAAAGCTGGATCCCAATGCAGAGAAGGGGATCCTAGTTGGATATTCAGAGGTCTCTAAGGCCTACCAGATCTACATTCCAGCATTGAGGAGAGTTGTTGTGAGGAGAGATGTTAGATTCGAGGAGGATAGAGCATTCAGGAGATCTCTTGAGTTGAGAGACAAAGTTGAGGAGGTCCCACAGATATAGAGTGATGCATCATAGGTGACATAGCCTCAGGTGCCTAGTGCACCAAGTTCAGGGGTGACTAGTCCACCCAGTACATCTACAAGATCATAGGTGGTTGGTACTGTTGCCGCCTTATACACACTTGGGTTATCGTGGAAGAAATCTTTAATCCACTTAGTGTGTCCATGGGGGCAAGTCTTGAGTCAAGGTGTTGTCACCTGATCCTTGACTCCTCCGTCTAGGCCAACCCCTAGCGAAGCCAAGGGGTGTAGTCCCTAACGATTATACTATGCCTTTTAAGCTACTCTAAGCTAAAAAGAACTATTCTAGGAGTTTATTGCAAAGATAAAACATAAAGCATTCAACTTATTCATTCATCAAACATGATAATTGGATAAAGAAAATGTCTAATCATAAAGATGCATGCATAATATAATAGCATACGATATCTACAAGATTTATACAATTATTAGACAATCACATTGAGAATGAAAATGCTGCTCATGAACATAAAGATATAACCATAAAACCAGTGCCTTAAAAGTATCGTGGGTAGTTGTTGAACACGTGTTTTATTAACGTTTATTGAAAGTAGATTAATGAGAATTGTGTGGCCTCTTTAGAAGTTGTCCCTTTGTTTGGAAACTTGATGAGAACCTACCGAAGCCTTGAAGGCTCCACCAATAAGTTCACTAGGGGTGTCGAATGTCCAAAACGAGTGGGAAACTGAGTACCGAGAGGGCCCGCCTTACTTCACACACTCCCCCTAGGCTTTTTCCCGCGCATAAGGATAACAACTATTAAGGTTTCCCTAATTAGACTACTCCACACTAACAACTCCGGTTCTGATGAATCCCAGGATTGAGCTAGGCTCGCAAGGGTTCAGAGCATACACCGATAATTGCGGGGAAGGTTTATTTTAAACTTGAAAAATAAAACTAAAAGTAAATTGCAGAAACTTGAAAGATTTTCTAATTACTAGAAACAAAATTGAAGTCTAAGCTAGCATGAAATTACTTTGCTTAAATGCATCAAGTAGTGAGTGCTTTGCAAGGTTAATTTCCCTTAAGTTTGTGTGTTTGAAAGCAAATAAAGCAACAAAACATTGAAAGGAAAAGAGAAACAAGCACACAACACGACTGATCCCCCTAAAGGGGATGAAGAAACTGGGCACTAAAGGCTCGCTTTTATTAAACCTATTACAATTCGAGAGGATGACTCTCTTTTCTCTTTTTATGATTTGGATCCTTATAGAATGGATCAATATGCTAACTAACTATTACAAAGAGACTTTTGTAAGTCTTGGTCTTCAAAGGGTCCAACTTAGGGTGACGGATCTTCAAAAATGGTTCAAAAGTTGTCAAAATCCCCCTTGTATTGTGACAGACCTGCTAAAAACCAGCAAACAAAGTTTATTAGATTTGGCAGAAAACAATATAGGAAATACAAAAAAGATGAATAAATTTTTATCAAACTTTTCAATGATTTTTTATGCAAATAAAGGGAAATTTTGGGGTTTTTTAGAGACTTTTAAAGGAGCTAACTAAGCCCTCTTGGATGCTTTCTGTTGGCTGTCCTAAAACAACAACCTAAAACACCCAAATGACTAGATATGAAATGCAAGCAAATTAGCAACTTTCTAACTTAAGATTTGACAATAAAATTCAGAAAATTGCAAAGTAAAATTAGATCTAGACTTTTTTGATTTGGAAATAAATTGAAACTGGATCTAACTTGTGCATGCAAATGCTAGATGATAAATATAACTTTTCAACTTGGATCTAGCTACTCATGCAACCAAAAGAAAGAGAGAGAGGAGGAGAGAATTCTGATTTTTTAGAGCCTTTGCTTGAGCTTTGTGAATCCTTGGGCAATGGAGTCCCTTTTGGTGTGAAGAAGAGGGAAGCATATCTTTTCTTGAACTTCTTTAGAAAGACAAGCTATGCAACCGAACTATCTTGGATTTCCAAAAAAGGATCTTGTGCACTCCAAACACCTCGCAAGTGCCTGCAAAACAATATTGGTGTTTCCTAAAAAATAGACTTCATTTCACGTTAGTTTAAACAAAAACATAACATGTAATATAAGCATCAAATGTAAATAAACAAATAGATAGATTAACAAACAAGTTTAAACCATCTACTCCAATTGAATAACAATATTTTTACCATTAGCCAATACTCAAGTACAAGAAAGAGTTTTAGAACAATATTACCTCATATACCAACATTCATCTACACATTGAAACCACACACCAAGGCTTGACCTCCAAAGTCTTTTGATTCAATAAAAAGGTATTACAACATCATCAAGTCGCCCAAGCTCCAACTGACCAAAGGGAGGAGGATCGAGCTTGATTTATACAAATTCCGGTGAGAAATCCAAAGTAAGGGTGCATGGGAGAAGAGGAGTGGCGCATAGGAGAAGAGGAGTGGTGCACTAGTGAAGTGGGAGATGAGTGGAGTGGAAGGTAGGTCTAGTGGAGTGATGTGGGGGAGTGTAGGAGTGAAGTGAGAGTGGTAGGTGAGGGTGAGGTCGAGTGTTGCCTAGGCATTAGTGCCACTCGAGGAGAATGCACCAACTATGGGAGGAGGTGCGCATGAGCTCCTTGGGATCTCCTCCCTCCTGCCATGCCATCTAGACTATGCACCCTCCCTAGGAGAAGGCTTTGCCAACTGTACCATGAACTCCGAACATGAAAAAATATGTTTCTGACATGTTTGCTAAGTTTTAACAATTCCCCTAAATTTTAGGAAACTAATTAAAAAGTCCCTTTTTACCTTTATGAGAGCAAATTACATTTTTGAGTGATCAAAATCACTTTTTTCCTTGTCAAAGGGGGGATATGGGTTTAGGGGGTGCTCTGGCTTTGAAAACAACCACAAATATGGCATCTGACAATTACTAATGCCATTTTTATGACTTTATTGACTTTTTAAAAAATTGTCCGTTTTACGGGAAATTTTTTATTTGACTAAAACATTAAAAAAAACCTAAGGGGGACTTAGCACAATTTCCATTTGACTCAATAGACATGACTTAGCATGAACTCATATACATTTAGACACTAGACATTGGTTATACCATGGCAAAGCCTAACCACCAACACGTACTCCAGCTTTGGAGTAGATTTGAGTGAAAAAAATTGGAAATTATTAATTGCCTGATAGGCAAGAAATAATTAACAAGTAAAAAAAACACTCTAGAGTACGTTCTCGTGCTCAGTTCTTAGATGGCCAGTAGTCTTTTACAACTTTCGTGCTCAAGTCATTTATTACAATGCCCTAGAGGGATGTAAATGCAAAAAAGGGGTGGTCTGATAGACTTGCTGAATTTCTGAACACTGAATTCTGAGCATCTGATTGCTCAGTCTTTGGCATCTTATCTGTAAATCCAGCTAGTGCAACTTGGTGGATAGCAGGTACATAGACCACGGGTGCGCTTTCTTTAGGATCTCAGCCTTCAGTGGTGAGATCTATGGATGAGACTAAGGGGCATGAGGGTACTGCTCCACAGGAGGTTACTTTAAGGAAAAGGAAACCGAGATGTTTTCAGGAGACCTTGAAGGAAGCCAAGGAGCTAGTTTGTGAGCCCCAGAGGTTGATGAGAGAGAGTAGAGCACCATAGAGGTTTGGTTCGTACTTGGCTATGGTGACTAGCATCACAGATTCGAAGCCCACTACTTTTGCGCAGGAAACATACCAGTAGGTCTGAAGAGATGCCATGCAGGAGGAGTATGACTCCATTATGTACAATGATGTGTGGGAGGTGGTGCCTAGACTTGAGGGGAAGTCAGTGGTGACTTCCAGGTGGTTGTACAAGATCAAGTATGTTGCAGATGGTAGCATAAAGAAAAACAAGGCTCGTTTTGTGGCGAGAGGATTCTCTCAAATTGAGGGAATTGATTATGATGATACATTTACACCAGTTACGAGATATACTTCCATTAGGAGTACTATGGCCATTGCAACAGAGATGGGTTGGAAGATCCATCAGATGGATATGAAGACAACATTTCTGAATGGCTTCATAGAGGAGGAGGTATACATTGAGCAGCCACATGGGTTCGAGGTGTTGGGGAGAGAGTCCTACGTGTGCCTCTTGAAAAAAGCACTGTATGGTCTGAAGCAAGCTCCTCGAGCTTGGTACTCGAGGATTGACTCTTACTTGCTTCAGATGGGTTTTGAGAAGAGTGAAGCAGATCTGAACCTCTACTACATCATTCAGGGAGAGGATACACTCATTCTTATCCTTTTTGTTGATGATTTGTTCATCATTGGAGGGGAGCGTCTCATAGTTGATTGCAAGCGGGGTCTTGCATCAAAGTTTGAGATGAAGGACATTGGACCGATGCACTATTTCTTGGGCGTGGAGGTTTGGCAGGAGGATGGGCACATCTTTCTGGGATAGGGGAAGTATGCAACGAATATTCTGAACAGATTTCAGATGGAGGATTGAAGACCCATGTCGACACCTATGGTCACCAATTGCAAGAAGCTTAGTGCTTTTGATTCCGAGTTGGTGGATGCCACGAGATATTGTTAGTTGATTGGTTCTTTGATGTATTTGGTCAACACTAGACCAGATATTTGTTTTGTTGTGAACACTCTTAGCCAATACATGGTGGAGCCTAGGAGTGTTCAGTGGATAGGAGAAAACTATGTTTTGAGGTACATTGCAGGATCAATGGATTTTGGATTGTACTACATCAGAGGTGATGGGGTCAGGTTGATTGGTTACACAGACTCAGATTGGGCAAGATGTGTAGTTGACAGGAAGATCACTTCAGGGTGTTGTTTTGGGTCGGGATTAACAATTGTTTCTTGGTTTAGCTCGAAACAAAGGTTAGTGGCACTGAGTTTTGCTGAGGCAGAGTACATGACAGCTAGTCAGGCCCGCTGCAAGGCCATTTGGCTTCACAAGTTGTTGTTTGGCCTATTTGGTCATGAGTTGAGGCCTACAATTGTTCACTGTGATAATCAAAGTTTTATCAAACTCTTTGAGAATCTAGTGTTTCATGACAGGTCAAAATACGCAGAGATCAGACACTACTTCATTCAATATTGGGTTCAGAGAGGGGCAATTCAACTTGAGTATAATCCGATTGATGAGCAGATTGCAGACATTCTCACCAAGTCCTTACCAAGGGGCAATCATCTCTACTTTAGAGACAAGATGGGAATGGTGAAGAACACTTTACTTGGTAAGAGGGAGTGTTGAGTTTTGGGTACCTTGGAAAGTGGTCCCCTTGTGTTATTGAGTGTCTAACAGAAAGGGGAAAAAAGTGACCCTCGACCCACTTTATTTTATGTTATAAAGTCAAATTGACTTTATTAGCACTTAAGTCACAAAGTGACTTAGAACTTAAGTAAAAGGGGAGATTTAATCTCAACCCTTGATCTTGGTTGGTCTAGATCTAATCTTGGCCATTGTTTCCTAGGTCAAGCTAAGGATGAGGCTAAAGCTAAGGAAGGAGGGAAAAAGGGCATTCATTATTCACTTTGAGATTGGAGGGAAAAGGGCATTCATTCACACATGTGGATTGGTTGCATGCATATACACTCTTGGAGGGCACATTCCATGTCGACACTTGGAATTTGACTTGGTTTGATGCCTATTTTTGGTGGTGTGTCCCCTTCATGAACATTATTTGGTGTGTCTTATTACTATTTTTGGATGAGGGCGAATTTCCTTTGAGAGGCTAATTTTTAGATGTTGTAACATGCTCAACCATGAAATAGGAGAGATCTAACTACTCTATTATTAAAATATTTGTTGGACTTATCTTGGAGTTAGCTAGAAAATAACAATATTTTATTTGTATGAGAGAAGAGACTCACTCTATGTAAAGTGGAGCTTTCTCTCCATTGTGTTGGTGGAGATTTTGGAGATTGAGGAGCTCTCCCCTTGGGCTACATTGTACATCATTTGACAAGCTTAATGGAGAATTTGAGGTTTATTTCCATTTGATGTGAGGCTTTATTGTGCACTTGTATTTTATGTGTTGATTTTATATTGGGAAATCACCCTTGTAGCATGTTGTGATTGCCTTTATAGTGAACCGTGCTTCTTTTTGGATAGAGTAATGTGAGGTTTAAACCCTCTTTATTTTTATTGTGATTATGTTAGCCTACCATATAATAAACCAAATTTTTGTTAGATTAACATAACCTCACATTCATGACAGATGCTCAAGTATGGCACCTATAGCCTTCCAAGCTAGTTTTCTGCTATTAATATCAACAAGCTAAAGTTGATTTGTGGCATGCATAGCAGCACCTATTGCCTTTTATTCTCATGCACTCGTCGTCTTGGATTCATTCCACTTTGACTCCATTTAGCTCATATATGGATTGGCACTTGGTCTTAGGGTTTCTTCCTTCATATTCCTTTCTCACATCATTCATTTATTCCACTTCTACGACAACCATTTGTTTTGTTTAGGCTAGCTCCTAACAAAATGAGCTTGAGCCTCCACTCTATAGCCTTAGCAATCCCGCCTTTTAGGAAAGCCCCACTTGAGTTGGAGAAGAGCCAAACAAAAGTGTGATGAAGAGATATTGAGGTGACAATGGGTAGCCTTCCTAAATTTCATAATTTAGCCCCTTGACGCTTGGGACTTTACATCATACGATGGTGTTAGATTTTGTTGTAACAGGGCTTATTGGGGCCTTCCCATGGGTCCTACATCCTCAAAAAAATAGAAATTAAAAAATGAATATTCATGCTTGCGTGGGAGCGTTCGATGAGTGCTGGTGAAGTGCCACAAGAGAATTGGTTGAGTGTGATTATGAGGGGTGATCTCGGATGGACAAGGGAGTAGCCAAGGAGCATTTTTAATGGGTTGGGAGCATGATTTAGGGAGCGGTCCCTATATGAATCCATCTGCAACATGAATCACAAGCATGTGTGAGGCCCACCTAGGCCAATTTCAGTA
>ML805802.1:345562-361969 GCA_009831015.1 Picea engelmannii | reverse complement strand
GGGACCTTCTTTTAATGACTTGAGAGGGCCTCTCCTTCAAGGGGAAAAGATTGATTGCACAAAGAGATTGGGTGAGTTGACTAAATCATGGGAGATCACAGGGTGCACCGTTATGTCAGATGGTTGGACATATGGGAAGGGCAAATCCATTCTCAATTTCTTGGTTAATTGTCCTAGGGGGACAATGTTTATCAAATCTATTGATGCGTCTGTAGATGTTAAAGATGCACAGTTATTATGTGAGTTGTTGGATAGCTTCATCCAAGAGATAGGACCGAAGTATGTTGTCCAAGACATTACAAACATTGCTGCTAATTATGTTGCCACTAGCAAGTTGCTCATGTAGAGGTATTGAACCTTATATTGGACTCCTTGTGTTGCCATTGCATTGATTTCATGGTAGAGGACACATGAAAAATTCCTTGGATCAAGGAAATTGTTGAGTTGGCTAGGAGTGTTACAATATATATATATATATATCTGTGTGTGTGTGTCCTTACACTCATGAGATAGTTCACAGGGAACAAGGAGTTAGTTCGTCCCGGTATCACGCGTTTTGCCACTAGCTTCATTTCTCTTCAGTCTCTCCACAATTCTATGTTGGAATTGCAGAGGGTGTTTCTTTCGGATGAGTGGAATGCTTGTGTCTATAGCACTAAAGTGGATGAGCAAGCCATAACCCAACTTGTGAGACACAATCAGATTTTTTGGATGGGAGTACAGGAGTTGTGTGCTATCAGTGAACCTTTTGTAAAGGTTCTTCTCTTGGTTGATGGTGAGAAGCCCACAATAGGCTACTTGTACGAGGCCATGGATAGGGCCAAGGAAGCTATCCATCGTTACTATGACGACAAGGAGGAAGAGGGATTCACTAGACGAGACGAGATATGGAGTGTGATTGATGAGTGATGGAACAACACTCTCCATCATTCGATTCATGCAATAGGGCTCTACCTCAACCTTGCATACTCTTATGCATGTGGATTTAGGTTTGATGCGAAGGTTATGGATGGATTTTTCCAATGTGTTCAGAGGATGGTCTTGACTCTTGCTGAACGCTCGGAGATTTCCAAACAAATTGAGATATATAAGCTGAGTGCTGGGACATTTGGGTATGATATGGCTATCCAAGACAGGACCACTAGGATGCCAGGTAAGCTACAAGCAAAATTTGTTTCAAACTTTCAAATTTCAATGTCTTTCCTTTCTATCTATTAAATATTTGTTACTCAATCGAAATATGATTCATTGTCTTTACTTTCCATTTATTTGCTATAGATGTTTGGTGAGCAACTATGGCAAAAGAGTCCCAGAGTTGCAAAAACTTGCCATTCGGATGCTGAGTCAAACTTGCAGCTTTTCAGGGTGTGAACGCAATTGGAGTGTCTTTGAAAAGATACACTCCAAGAAGTGCAACAAGTTAGAAATGTTCAAATTAAAACTTTAATTTTTTATGATTTCATTAATTTTAATTTATGCCCATGGGACATAATCCTCTAATTACAAATTGGCCCTCATACATGTTAGATGCCCATCGCCTCAATGACATGGTCTATGTCTACTACAATCTCAGGTTGTGGGTAAAGCAAATACACAAAGTACCCGACACAAATGCCATTTCATTGGATTTGATTGACACCACGAGTCCATGGAGGGTGGAGACTGAGAGGCCTGTCATTAAGAAGGCACTTGAGTGGTTGGAGCATGATGTTGATGAGTTGGAGGAGGAGAAGGTATCAACGGATCTTCCACTTCCAGGAGAGACATAATTGGAGTAGGAGGACATTGAGAGTTTTCTTGTGCCAGTGCCACAACCTCCACATGGACTACCAATTAGGGGAAGAGGTGGAAGACATCCCACTCCATCTTCCACCTCATCCCCAGGAGTTGCGCTTTCCATCTTAGGCTCAACATCAACACATCCACCTACTTCTTCTAGAGGAAAAGCGCCAGCGGTGACCTTTTCCTGTAAAAGGGGTAGAGGGAATCCATGATATCTTAGTGCATCATGATTAGCCTTGTAGGCTTGTAGTATCTAGATGTCTTATGATGATCATCTCATGAGATACATTTATCTTTGTTTTGATGTGATTTTGTATTATCCTATCAAGAATTATGATTCATGACAGTCATATTTCAGTATTGATGTTTGATGTAACACTTGACATCTTATAAATCTCATATTGCAGTTTTATTTTCATGTTTATGTGACAATGTGTTTGTTTGATGTTGGTGTTGCTTTAGAAGTTTAAAAAGTTTTAAAAATGATTATTTTTGTATTTTTTAAAGTTACCCAATAATTTCTCCGATATTGCTGATAATTTCAATTTTGGACCCCTGGCAATAAATTCCTGATAACAATAAGTGTAACATTGTTACTAAGCTTCACATTGCAAATCTCGAGAAAAAGTTATTGAAGTTCGTTCAGAGGGATAAATTGCAAGAATACCGCCATTTTCGAGTCGGTTTGTGAGCGATCAAGAACGAATCCGTTAGGCATTGCATGGTCGAGGTCTCTGTGGTATCCATGAGATATCCTTTGGAGGGGATGGGTGTTGAAGGCACGTATTTTGATGTCATTGTGAAGAGAGGCAAGTTCAATCAGAGTGGCGCAACAGAAGCATGGTGAACCTGATGTGAAACCCTTCACGTGGATCTGTCTCTACGTGAATCCCTTCGACGGGGCACTTGCTCTGCATGTAATTTTTGAGTGTTGGGAATTGAGCGCATCTGAATATGCTTCATAAGTACTGCTACTAATGCCTCTAATGGAGGCTTTGCCTCTTTGGAAAGTTTGCCAGCATTCAGAGAAGTTGCTTCCTTTGAAAGATTGAACCTCTTTTTGAGGAAGTTGAGTCTTTGTTATCATGTGTTTGATTTCTTGGATCCTATGAAGACTGTAAAAGAAAAAGAAATCAAATGACAGACCCTTCTGGAACTCGTCGATTTTATTCAGGCCGATTCGAACAAGCTTAATGAATCTCTACAGGAAGAGCTAGCAAAGATGTTCTCAGAAAATCTTTTCCGCTGCTTGCCTCCTTCTGTGCATGACAACATAAGATCTGAGGTCTTTTCCCTAGGAGAAGAGGAACCGTGTATGGAACCCGCCTGGCCACATTTGCAAATAGTGTATGAACTTATGTTGCAATACATAGTCTGTATAGAAACAAATCCCAAAATTGTGAAGAGATAGAATGACCACTCCTTTGTCTTGAGATTGCTTGAATTGTTCGATTCTGAAGATCATCGGGAGAGAGTATTTGAAAATGATACTGCACCGCATTTATGGGAAGTTCATGGTGCACCGCCCCTTCATACAAAAAGAAAATAATAATATATTCTATCGTCTTGTCATGGAGACAGAAAGGCATAGTGGCATTGGTGAGCTGTTAGAAATTTTAGGGAGCATAATTAATGGTTTTGCATTGCCCATGAAAGAGGAGCATAAATTGTTTCTTGTAAGAGCTCTTATTCCTCTACACAAGCCTAAGTGTGTTGCTCTTTATCATCAACAACTCAAGTAAATAGGAACACGAGTCCAAGAGACCTCTTGGAATATGAATCCAAAGGTCACCTAGATGTATTTATATGTGTATCATATGAATGAAATGATATTACACGCTGATCTACATTCCTGTGCATTCTAACAATTCATTAAAGATAGAATAGGTCTTCCTACATTTATACAAGTGAAGAGGGAAAGAGGTTATATATCGCCTTTCCATTAATTCATGGATAATAGAAACAACAAACACAAAAAGAAAGTGACTTTGGCAGTTCAGATATTCTTTTATCAGAAAAAATAAACTAGAAGAGAAGAGAGAGAGAACCATATGGTTGGAAGAGAGAACCATCAAATATTTGTTCATTAAAGATAGAAAGATCTTCTTGCATTTATACAAGTGAAGAGGGAAAGAGTTTATAGAACATCTTTCCATTAATTTATTTATTATACTAAAGTACTTTAATTTACGTAAACTAAACTCCTACTTACAAAGAATGACGATAAACTTAAATTACACTAACATCTTTTGTCCCTTGCTCAAGTAGCAATGCCTCAAAAGGTCAAATGTGGGTAGTGGTAAAATCTCTCACCTAATCTTTAAGTCTTTGCTTATTTAACTAAACATAAAGGGGGAAAATGAAAAATGAAAGACGACCTACTTAAGGATTACAATGCATTTAATAAGGAAAACACACATAAAGAAGACATAAGAAATGACAATAAGGGCTTATTTAGTGAGTAGAAACTTCATGTCATCATATAATGTGCATGGAGGATGGTATGCATAACAAGGAAAACCTAATTAATGAAGTGTGTTTGCTTAATTATGACATTATCTGCATCGAAGATGCTTGTACATGTATGGCATACTTAATGACATGTCTTTGCATTGTTATGACATCATACATAGGAGGATGACCTACACAACGAGAACAACCTATCTAATGAAGACAAAGTGAGTAATTATGACATGACATATGTGAAGGATGGCTTGAACAAAGATGAAAATCTCGAGAGATAAGAAAACTTGCATCATGGTGATCTCATGTATGTATAGGATGCCTTGTACAAGTTGGATGAACTCTTTAGGGAGGGCTATTTAATGCTTGTTGATAGCTTGTTTGTAAGGATATTAAAAGAAATGGTATTGCCAAGGTCAATGAGCCAAATATTCAAGAAACTGATATGAAACAAGAAGATGGCATGTACTAGGGGGTCATGCAATACACACATCAGGGGGATGTGCAATACATTCAACACCATGAGATGAAGGATGGCATAGATGTGAAAAAAGATAATTTTGTATGACAAGAGAAAGTAAGTGTGAGAACACTTGCAGGTGGTGGTGAAGAAGACAAGGATCTCCTAGAGAAAGATCTTGAGGGGGACAAGATTAGAAGAGCATGAAGCTTCAAGGATGGAGTAGCAATAGTGGATGGGGTTTGGCGATCCCCTTTAGGTATGCCTAATCTTAAAGGAACAAAAAATATACATATCCATCAAGTACCATGCAAAAGAAGGTTAGAAAGAAAATGCTTAATGTATTTCTATTCCGATGCCATGAATTAAGAAAAAAAGGAGTTAGGGTCTTGAAGGTTCCCCCAAAAACATAGTCATGGTGATCCCCTAGACATTTGTGTCAAACACATAAGTTCTGGAGATCCCTTAGATAGCTTGCAAAATATTAATGATGAAAAATCTATTTTAACTTATTGGATACTATAGAGGGTTCATGAAGAACATTGTTGAGGCCAATTTCCTTTTGAGAGAGTTAACAAGAAAGAATATCTAGGTTCAATGGAGTGAATTCAAACAACAATGTATTGAATTAAGCATCGATTGAAGAAAGATGAATATATGCAACTTCATAAGAAGAAGACTGATCTCAATTATGATTGTGAGATGCATAAAAAGATATAGGCCGGGTTCAAATGGAGTCATGGTTTGAACTTCCAAGCATAGCTAACGAGTTTGTCTAGAATAGAGCATCTAGTATGGAAATTTGACAAAAATTTAGTTTGGCTGAACTATCTGGTTCAATTTTGCTTCAGTAGGCTTAATAAATCATTAATTGAATTGAACTTCAATTTTTGTATACTCATGGATTTTTCGTATACAGTTTTTTTCTTTTTTATTCTCTTGGATTTTTCCCATACAGTTTTTTTCTTATGTATTGTACGTTATCTGTATTCGAATTCAAACTCAAACTTGGTAACTATGGTTCTAAGATAAAAATATAAATAAAGACATTACAAGTAGAAGATGTCGATGCCCAAAACATGAATGTGTGTGCACACTTATCATGAAGGTACAAATTTTAACCCTAGGTTGGTCACTTACTCATATTTTGTCTTTAGTCTTGTGGTTGAAATGAACTCTTATTATTATTGTGCAATAATACACTTTAGCACTTTATGAAATGGTTCATGCATTAGGGAATGAGTTGATTATGAAGACATCATTAGGAAGTCCAAGTTAGTTGGGAGAACAAATGGTTTTTTCTTATAGACTTGGAGGGTCTATAAGCTACTTGCACACAGAGCTTAGAGACTAGGAGGCACACATAGTGCACTATATATATATATATATATATATATATATATATATATATATATATATTTATGTTGAAAATATGAATGGATGATTTACAATGTTAGTGGTACTTGTATAAATATGCACCATGAATGATAAGTTGCGCCTCTTGGGTAAAGAGGGTGACTTATCGTAGTTGCAATTAATAACAATTAATGATTAATATCATAGTTGAAAAAATCGACAAATTTTCACCAACATCGCAAAAAATTGTGATGCAAAACGCTCCTTGAAAAATTATTGAGAAAAAATTGTGAGGTTTAGGAAAAAAATTGGACTATGTGATTTTTTTTGGAAAAATTGGGAAAATCACGATTTTTTCACGCCACAATGGAAATAATCACTTGAGGCAGGTTTAGGCATCTTAAAGACAGTTTTTGTTTTTTGGGGTCATTTATCTTTGCAACGGTTGGGGGATGGGAGGGAAGGGGTTTACCATCATCAACAACCAGGATTAGGAGGGTCAAATCATTGTTGTCATCGACATCGTTTTTTTTATTAAAGGACAAATCAATTGCGATTTGTCTTCGGTTTTTATATTCTCAGATCCTAGGTATTTCTTCAAATTCCACCCTCTTAATTGATATTTTTTCTAGATTTATGCAGGGTTTTCAGAGTCCATGTTGCTTGCCTGTTATTATCATTTTTCATGGCTAATAAAACAATTTAGAGGTTTATTTTTTTACCAGCAAGTTGTTTTTCTTCTAGTTGTGTTCGATCTTTTTTTTTTTTCGATTTTTTTGGCCCTAGGTTTCAATTTTGAAGTTCAGTATTACCTTGCCAACATGCCAAAGCCTTTGGACCCAATTTAGCAGTATGGTGAACTTGAAAATGGGACAAACCGACAAAGATGGTCTTGTAAATTGTGTGGCCAATATATGATAGGAGGGGTTAGCCAGTTGAAGTACCACTTGGTTAAAATCCCAGGGCATGGTGTTGATATTTTTAATAAATCAACCCTAAAGATTATGCAAAATGCCCATGCTTCTATTTATGAAAAGGATAAAAAAAGGGAAAAGGAAGCCACTATCAAAGCTGAACTTGCCGCCGGTGGAGTGGCTAGATCCTCAAAAACCACAGATAGATTTGGGACTAGGGGAAGTGAGAGCGACTCCATGGTTTTTCCTTTCATTAGGACCTCAACTTCTTTGTTCCAAGAACCAGAGATGGAGCACAACCTTCGATCTAGTAAGTGGTGAAAAGAAAGGAGAAGTGTTAAATTTAAACAGCTGCAAGAGCCATTCTCCGGGAGGATGGCATAAGACCCTAGCTGAGATCTAGGGCCCCTAGTGCACTCCTGGGGTTCTTGGTCTGGGATCAAGCAGTTAGAGCCATGGAAAAAGACCCTAGTGAGGCCCCCCAATGTATTGTTGGGGTTCTTGGTTAAGGACCAAGTAGTTTGATGATGTAAGTCCATAGATGTGTTCTAGGGCCCCTATATGTGTTCCAGGGAATCCTTGCTAGGTGCTTGGATTGACCCTTGGTTGTGTACCTTGGTGGATAAGACCCTAGTGGTGATCTAGGCCCCCCAGATGTGTTATAGGGTATCTTGGTCTAGGATCAGTGGTTCTTGGTTAAATGCCAAGACGAGATGATATGTGATCTTCTTCTCTCCCAGGATGGTCCATGAGACCTAGGAGCAGTTAAGAAGGACATGATCACATCAGTGACATTACTCTTATGCTAGGATGATAAAAGCTTATAAGTTATCATGAGACTTGTGTGGACATCTTTCCATTGAAGAAGACCCCTTTGACTTTGTCTTGTTGCCTCCCCTTGCTTGGGCCACGTCCTTCTTAACGTCTTTTGTGGTGTTGGTCTTTTCTAGTCACTTTGACTTGTTGACTTTCTAATTAATATTTTTATTAATATTTTTATTAATTAAAATATTAATTATTTTTATTTTGTTTTTAATTGGATTTTAATTAACCCTAAAAGGTAGGGTTAATTTATTTAACCCTATACCCCTTCCTAAACTATAAAAAGAACCTCACCCCTCACTCTCTCATTCATTCTTCCACACTCAGTTCCCTTGGTCTGATTTTTGCTACGACTACTCTTCTTCAGTTTGGTCTTTTTGGGTGCGACCTCCTTGGAGTGTTTTCTCTTGCTGTTTTGAGGTGTGGCCTCCTTGGTTTTTCCCCCTCTTGCTGGCTAGGGGTTCTTCTTGTGCTGTTGTAGGGTACGACTTCCCTAGTTCTTGTCTCCTCTTGCTAGTTGTTGCAGTCCGACCCTCTCTCCTTGCTGCTACAGGTGCCACGACCCCCTCCTAGCTCCTCCCAGTGTGTCGCTAGCTCCTCCTAGACTGTCGTTGATGCTTCCTAGGTTGTTGCTGATACTTCCTTAGGCTTCCATTGTTTCTTATTCGCTGTTCTTGGTGTTCTCCATTTGTTACTGCTGTCTTTACAACCTCTAGGGCTTGATAAGACAGCCCTAAGACTGCTGCCCTAAGCTGCCTATTTGTTGTAGCAGTGCTATACATTTTGGACAACTTTTGTTTGGACTGTTAGGGGTTTTCTTTCAGCCTCCAATTTGGTCTTTGGGGTTTTTATATTAGCCCTACCTATGTTGATTGGTCTTTGAGTTTTCTTGGCAAAATTGTCCACATAGATCATGATGAGATCTACCCTTGAGGGTTTGATCCATGACCATTATAGTTTTTTTTTAGCATACAGAAAAGAGGACAACAACAAGCATCTAAGGTAAATCTGTTCTTTGTTTTGACAAAGGTAAAGTTCAATTTTTGTTTTGCTAATTATCATATCTGTTCTTTGTTTAAGTTAATGTTCAGAATTGTTTTTTGTTTTGCTAATGATCGGATCTGTTCATGTTCAGATTTAGTTTAGAATTGTTTTCTACATGTTCAGATCCATTGTATTATTTCTGTGATTGATCTACTTCAAAAATTTTGTTTTGATTGCTGATCTATATCTATTGTAGTGAATAAATTTAAAAGAACATTACTGCTCTAGTTTTCCCTTAACTTCTAACATGGTTTCAGAGCTTAGGGCGTGAAAAGAGCTCAATTGTGGCAGACTTTTGAGCCTGCATTGATCCACATCTAAGGGTTTGTTTTGCAGATCAGCAGTAAGCTTGTTTTATATCAGATCTTGTTTCAGTATGGCTTCATCTTTAGTTAAAGCAAAAGATAGGCTTGAAGGGGTTTCAAACTTCAATGCTTGGAAGGCTAGGGTGTTTAATATCCTAGAAGAAGGTGACTTGGATGAGCTGGTTACCAGTGTGATAGAAGAACCTACTTCAAATACAGGAAGGACAACGTATAAAAAGAGGCAAGCCAAAGCCAAGAGGGTCATCTTTGACTCAATTAAGGACAACATAATGCCTCTTATTGCTCATCTAAGGAAAACTAAGGAATGCTTTGATTCTCTAGCAAATCTATATGAAAAGAAGGCCCCAACTCAGAAGAGGATATTGAAGAAACAACTACATACATTAAAGATGGGAAATGATGAATCTATCTCTGCCTTCTTTACCAAAATTGTTCAAACAAGAGATCAACTTACAACAATTGGAGTTGCAGTGGATGATGATGACCTTGTACAAACAACAGTAGATGGTCTTCTTGACTCATGGGAGACATTTCTCTCATCAGTTAACAGAAGAGAAGTTCAACCCAACTTCAAGATATTATGGCATGATTTCTTGGAAGAAGAGGGTAGACTTAAAAGCATAAATGAACCCTCAATGGTGAGAGACTATGCTCTTTCAGTCAAAGCCAAGAGATGGAAGAAGTTTCCTTAACTCAAAGGTAAAGGTAAGAAACCCCAATGTAAGCACTCTCACTTTCACTCTCATTTAT
The DNA here is from genome assembly GCA_009831015.1 of Picea engelmannii. Taxonomy (NCBI): domain Eukaryota; kingdom Viridiplantae; phylum Streptophyta; class Pinopsida; order Pinales; family Pinaceae; genus Picea; species Picea engelmannii. Next base: position 352,052 of record ML805802.1, on the reverse strand, counting down.
CTAAAATAATATGCTTTAACTGTAAAAGGCTAGGTCATTATGCAAAAGACTGCAGGAACCCTCCTTCACAACAAAAGCAAAGAGGCAAGTCCCATGCTTGAGTTGCAACTGAGGAAGAAGAGCCTCAAAGAAGAAGAACCAAAGCTGCTACTAAAGAGAAAGAACAATGTAGAGAAAGTTATCTTATTTCAGTCCTCTCCGGTACTGTCACCAAGCCGAAAGATGTTTGGTTAGTGGACAACGAGGCCTCCAAACACATGATAGGTTTCAAACATAACCTTGTGAACTATCGAGATAAGAAGTTCAATGTGAAGGTAGAATTGGGTGATGATGGCACCTATGACATCAAAGGATTTGAATCAACATCTTTTCAGCTTCAAACAGGTAATGTATTTCATATTGAAGAAATTGTTTATGTTCCTGGATTAAAGAAAATATTATCTCAGTTGCAGTTCTAGAAAGCAAAGGGTTCTCAGTAGCCTTCTCTAAAGGAAATGCTCTTATGTGGCCCTCAAATGAAAATATGAGCTCAACCATGACAATCAGAGCTCAAGAGGGTGGACTTTACAAAGTTACTGGTCAAGTTATTCAAACATTAGCTCATGAGATGATCAATCCTTGCGGACTATGGCACAAAAGGTTTGGACATCTCAACTATAATGCTCTCCCAGGTTTGCAAAAGATGGTAACAGGTATGCCAGTTTTTTCTTTTCAGCATGATAGTATTTGTAGAGGCCGTGCTCTTGGTAAAAATACAAAGAAAGCTTACCCTCATAGTAATAGAAAAACTAATGGCATATTAGATCTTATTCATTATGATCTTAGTGGACCTATGATTGCTCCGTCAATGAATGGTTGTCTTTATTATATCATTTTTATTGATGATTGTTCTCATAAAACTTGGATTTATTTTTTGAAAACTAAAGATGAATCTTTCAGTAAATTTCAGGACTTTAAGAATCTTGTTGAGAATCAGACAGGTAGACACATCCGTGTTTTTAGAACAAACAATGGAAAATAATTTGACTCCCACAAGTATGATGATCTATGTCGGACTTACGGGATTAAGAGGGAGTTGGATGTGCCTTATAATCCTCAGTAGAATGGGGTTGCAGAAAGAAAGAACAAGACAATTTGTGAAGCAGCCAGAGCCATGATGTATGATCAAAATCTCACGTTGTCTCTTTGGGCTGAAGCTGCAAGCACTGCAGTCTATATTCAAAACAGGTGTCCTCATAAAGCCCTAGAAGAGAAAACTCCAGAAGAAGCTTTTACCGGTAAGAAGCCTTTAGTTGACCATTTGAGAATCTTTGGCAGTCCTGTCTACATTCATGTACCAAAAGAAAAGAGGACTAAGTTAGAGCCCTCTGGAAAGAAAGGCACTTTTGTGGGATACAATGAGACCTCAAAAGCATATAGAATCTATGTACCAGGGCAAAAGTTCATTAAGGTCAGTAGAGATGTGACCTTCCATGAGGAAGCAACCTTTCGTTGTTCCAGAGAACTTCCATGTGATTTAGAGGAGCAGGAAGCTCCATCTCCAGAACCTTCAGATTCATCACTTCCAGATGAGGAGAGGGGGGAGGCCAGTGAGCCTTCAGTGGATCCCATAAGGGATTATGTTGATTTTTGCTTAGATAAACCTCCTGTCAAAAGGAAGCCAGCTTGGTGCCGTGAAATTTTAAAGGAAGCAAAAAAGCATGCAACACCTAAAGGTACCTTTAGAGAAAGCAAGAAACCAGATAAATACTCAGGTCTGATAGCTCAGTTGAATCTTGTGATTGACTTAGAACCTTCCACTTTTGAAGAGGCTTCCAAACATAAAGTGTGGAAGGATGCCATGATAGAAGAGTACGAGTCAATATTGAAGAATTATGTATGGGAAGTGGTCCCAAGACCTCAAGGCAAATCAATAGTAACCTCTTAATGGATTTACAAAATAAAGCATGCAACAAATGGAAGTGTGGAAAAATTCAAAGCTAGATTTGCGGCTCGTGGCTTCTCTCAGAAAGAAGGAATTGATTATGACAAGATCTTTGCTCCTGTTGCCAGGTATACCTCTATCAAAATCATCATCTCTCTTGCTTCAGTTTTTGATTGGAAACTTCACCAAATGGATGTTAAGACTGCTTTTCTTAATGGTGAAGTTGAGCAAGAGGCTTATATTGAGCAGTCTGAGGGTTTCGTGATCGATGGGAAAGAATCCCATGTTTGCAAACTCAAGAAAGCCTTGTATGGATTGAAACAAGCTCCGAGAGCTTGGTATGGAATAATTGACAATTTTCTTCAGAGTCTCGAGTTCTCCAAGAGTATAGCAGATCCTAATCTTTATATAAAGATTGTGAAGAATCATCCTGTTATCTTGGTCTTATATGTGGATGATTTGTGCCTTACTGGAGAGGAACATTTAATAGCTCAGACTAAGAGGGAGTTATCTGCAGAATTTGAAATGAAGGACTTGGGTCTTATGCATTACTTTCTTGGCTTAGAGGTGTGGCAGAAACCTAGTGAGATCTTTCTCTCACAAAGCAGGTATGCAGTTGATGTGCTTCGCAGATTTGGGATGCTCGACTGTAAGTTCATGACTACACCTATGATTTCTAACCTAAAGAAGTTACATGATCAAGCTATAGGTTCAGATCTAGAAGACTCTACCATATATCGTCAAATTATTGGGTCCTTGATGTATTTAGTACATACCAGACCAGACATTTGTTATGCAGTGAATGCCCTCAACCAGTTCATGTGTGAACCAAAACATATTCATATGGTTGTTATTAAACATATTCTCAAATATGTCCGAGGGACTATAGCCTATGGGCTCAGATACACTTCCATTGGAGGTGTAATGCTTCATGGATATATAGATTCAGATTGGATAGACAATATAGTGGACCGGAAGAGTACTTCCGGATATTGTTTCAGTTTGGGTTCAGCTATGATCTCCTGGTCCAACAAAATATATTGTTGCAAGTGTTGCCAGTACAGAAGCAGTGTGGCTCAGAAAACTACTCTTAGATTATTTTAGTATTGAGTTGGAACCCCCAGTAATTCACTGTGATAACCAGAGTTGTATAAAGCTCTGTGAGAATCCTGTGTTTCATGACAGATCGAAACACATTGAGATGAGATATCACTATGTTCGGGACATGGTGCAGAAGAACATTCTCAGTATTCAGTATGTTCCGGTGGTGGAACAAATTGCAGATATTTTGACCAAGCCTCTGTCATTGACAAAGTTTGTGTACTTTCGAGACAAACTTGGTGTTGCTGAGAATGCCTCTCTTGCTGAGAGGGAGTGTTAAATTAAGCAGCTACAAGAGCCATTCTCCGAGAAGATGGCATAAGACCCTAGCTGAGATTTAGGGCCCCCAGTGCACTCTTGGGGTTCTTGGTCTGGGACCAAGCAGTTAGAGCCATGGAAAAAGACCCTAGTGAGGGCCACTAGTGTATTGTTGGGGTTCTTGGCCAAGGACCAAGCAGTTTGATGATGTAAGTCACTAGATGTGTTCCAGGGAATCCGTTCTCGGTGCTTGGATTGATCCTTGGTTGTGTACCTTGGTGGATAAGACCCTAGTGGTGATCTAGGGCCCCTAGATGTGTTCTGGGGTATCTTGGTCTAGGATCAGGTGGTTCTTGGTTAAATGCCAAGAGGAGATGATGTGTGATCTTCTTCTCTCCCGGGATGGTCCATGAGACCTAGGAGTAGTTAAGAAGAAGGACATGATCACATCAATGACATTCCTCTTATGCTGGGATGATAAAAGCTTATAAGTTATCATGAGACTTATGTGGACATCTTGCCATTGAGGAAGACCCCTTTGACTTTGTCTTGTTGCCTCCCCTTGCTTGGGCCACGTCCTTCTTAATGTCTATCGTGGTGTTGGTCTTTTCTACTCACTTTGGCTTGTTGACTTTCTAATTAATATTTTTATTAATTGAAATATTAATTATTTTTATTTTGTTTTGAATTGGGTTTTTATTAACCCTAAAAGGTAGGGTTAATTTATTTAACCCTATACCCCTTCCTAAACTATAAAAAGAACCTCACCCCTCACTCTCTCATTCATTCTCCCACAATCACTTCCCTTGGTTTGATTTTTGTTGCGGCTACTCTTCTTCAGTTTGATCTTTTAGGGTGCGACCTCCTTGGAGTGTTTTCTCTTGTTGTTTTGAGGTGCAGCCTCCTTGGAGTGTTTTCTCTTGCTGTTTTGAGGTGCAACCTCCTTGGTTTTTCTCCCTCTTACTGGCTAGGGGTTCTTCTTGTGCTGTTGTAGGGTACGATTGCCCTAGTTCTGGTCTCCTCTTGCTGGTTGTGGCAGTCTGACCCTCTCTCCTTACTGCTACAAGTGTTGTGGCCCCCTCCTAGCTCCTCCCAGCTTGTCGCCTGCTCCTCCTAGACTTTCACTAATGATTCCTAGGCTGCCGATGGTACTTCCTTAGATTGCCACTATTTCGTCTTGGCTGTTGTTGGTGTTCTTCATGTGTTGTTGTCTATACAGCCTCTAGGGCCTGATAAGACAACCATAAGACTGCTACCCTAAGCTGCCTACTTGCTGTAGCAGTCCTATACATTTTGGACAACTTTTGTTTGGGCTATTAGGGGTTTTCTTTCAGCCTCTAATTTGGCCTTTGGAGTTTTTATATCAGTCCTTACTTATGCTGACTAGTCTTTGAGTTCTTCTTGGAAAAACTGTCCACATAGATCATAATGAGATCTACCCTTGAGGGTTTGATCCATGACCGTTATAGTTTTTTCTGAGCATACATATAAGCGGACGACAACATGCATCTAAGGTAAATCTGTTCTTTGTTTTGACCAAGGTAAAGTTCAATTTTTGTTTTGCTAATTATCAGATTTGTTCTTTGTTTAAGTTAATGTTCATAATTGTTTTTTGTTTTGCTAATGATCAGATCTGTCCATGTTCAGATTTAGTTTAGAATTGTTTTCTACATGTTCAAATCCATTGTATTATTTCTATGATTGATCTACTTCAGAAATTTTGTTTTGATTGCTGATCTATATCTACTGTAGTGAATAAATTTAAAAGAATATTACTGTTCTAGTTTTCTCTTAAATTCTAACAAGAAGTAAGCTGTAGACATGGTTGTGGGGAGGTGTCCTTTCTGGAGTGACATGCCTTTGAGCATCACAAAGATCAATCCATTTTTCCGGCACACTATTGTTTTCCCATGGTATAAGTGCCCTACATACGAGCAATTGCGGGGGCCAATTTTGCAACTGGAAATGAATGACATCAATATTAGATTGGAGGACTTGAAGAAGTCATGCGAGTCCATTGGATGCACAATGATGTTCGATGGTTGAATGGATGGGAAGGGTAGGACCCTTCATAATTTCTTGTTACATTGCGCTAGGGTTACAATGTTTATTAAATCCATTGATGCATCGACGCATGTTAAACATGCTACATTGTTGTGTGAATTGATGGATGGGTTCAAATTTCATCCAAGAGATTAGTTTGCAACATGTTGTGCAAATCATAATAGATAATGCAACTAATTATGTGGTTATTGGCAATTTGCTAATGGAGAGGGTCCCCATAGTGTTCTTGACTCCCTGTGCTACCCATTGCATCAATTTGATGCTTAAGGATGTGGGAAAAATATTATTTGTCAAGGAGGTCATTGATCGATTTGTTCTTAGACTCATGAGGAAATTCACAAGAAGCAAGGAGTTGTATCCTACAATTGCATGTTTTTCCAGCAGCTTCATTTCTCTTCAGTCTATGCTCCAATGTCAGTTTGAGTTGAAGAAGACGTTTGTTTGTGATGAGTGGCGTGATTGTGCATTTAGCACAAGACAAGATGGGAGAGCCATCACTAAACTAGTGTACACCGATTCCTTCTAGGAAAGAGTGTAAGAAGTCTGCATAGTTAGTGAACTTAGGTTCCCCGCTTAGGTGATTGGGATCCGCCTGCAATGGGCTACTTGTATGAGGCCATGGATAGGGCCAAAGAAGCTATTTGATATTGTTATGTGGGAAAAGTACCCTCAGATAGGATAAATACATGATGATTTGGATTTGATTGATAATCGACGGATCAAGATGTTCCATTGGTCCATTCATGTAGCAATGATTTTTCTCAACTTTGCCTATGCTTACTCATGCAATATTGATTTTGATGGCAAGGTGATGGAAGGGGTCTTGACATGTCTTGTGAGGATGGTACCTGATGCCATGCTTACAAAAAAATTAATTGTGAGATGGAGATGTATAGGGAGGCTAGCGGACTATTTGGTTTTGTTGATGCCACGTAAGCCACTAGAATTTAAAATTTTAACTGTGTTATGTTTTAATGAAATGTAATTTAAGTCCTTTTTTTTTCTTATTTGGTTTAGATGTTCAGGGTGAAATTACGATGCAAAAACACCACATTTATGTAAACTTGCCAACCTGTAGTGCTTTAGGATGCGAGCACAATTGGATTGTGTTTGAATAAATACACTCAAAAAAGCACAAGAAGT
>ML805802.1:265259-283175 GCA_009831015.1 Picea engelmannii | reverse complement strand
TCAGATTATGGGGCTTCCTCCAATGTGATGTCTTTAAAGGTCAAGAACCAATTGGGATTGAAAACCACAAGACCATATAGGATGTATGCAATATTGACTCAAGAGAAATTAAGGTTTGTGATCTAATTAAGGATTTGAAGGTTCATCTAGTTGCATATCTAGATATCTTTGTCTTAATGGATGTTGTAATCATAGATGTGTTTGATGTTTGGGGAATGTTATTGTTTAGAAAATGCGTTGCAACTTTTGGGGGTAGCACTCAAATGGATCTATCTTATTCAACCATCCCAATGTTGAAATATTGTAACTACGAAGAATATTCTAATTATTATTGAGTTATTTTATATAAATCAAATCCCCTTTTGTGGATTGATCTGGTTGGGTCTTTTGTATGACCGAATCCCCTTTTGTGGATTGGTCAAACCCTAGTTATATGATGGTGATTATAAAGTTGGCCCCTAGGGATAATTAAAGTGGTTTTAGCCACTAAGTGAAGAAGTCGGCCCAGCTTGATGAAGAGACACAACCCTAGCGCCTCTCAGCTAGTATAAATAAGAGTGGATGATGCCTCATTCTCTTACTCACTCAAGTCACTCATCTAGTACACAAGTTTTGAAGGACACTGTTGTTAGAAGAAGGAGAAGAGAGAGGCACATGCTTAGTGTGGGATTATCTTTAGTGTTTTGGTCTTTCTCTTCACATTGTATTGGCAATCTATATTAAGGAAGTTTTTGCTAGGTTTTCCCCCCCATGAGGGTTTCCCAAGATAAAATGTTGTGTACCTTGTGATTGTGTATTTTTTAGTGTTCATATTTATGCTATTATTGTTGAAAAACATTAAAACTTAACATGGTATCAGAGCTAAATTGAAGAGAGCACCTTTCATTGGGTAACAAAAAACGTAACTGTTGTCGTACAAGAAAATTAGGGCTTTTGTTGGAAGGGAATTTTTGACTAAAAGACATCTAGGGAAGTGCTCCCTAGCCTAGCGAACTCATTGGCATCTTGAGCACACCTTTTCAGTGGACAGAGCCTCCAGAAAGTCAAACCCTAGTTTTGACTGGTACCAGAAAACCAAAAACCAGAACTAGTAACAAAAGTACCAATCCAGATTTCCACAAGTCAAGTTTCGAATGGTAAAACTTGAAAGTTTTGAAATCTAACAGCTCCAACCTACTCAGCTCAACTAAGTGCATCTCCTGGTAAGGTCAGATTCAGTTTCTGAGCATTTTCATTTTTGGTCATTTTTTCTAGCTCCAAGTCAAGATGTCTGCAAGCACTAAACTTGTTGACAAGTTAGAAGGTGTGGAAAACTTTTGTGCCATGAAGTACAGGATTGGACTCATTCTTGACGAGAATGACCTAGAAAAATTCATAAAAGAAAACGTACCAAAACCCAAAGAAGAAGCAACCAAAGCAAAGTACAAGAAGGATATGGTTAGGGCCAAAAGGATAATTGTAGACTCCATTAAAGATCACTTGATCCCTCAAATGTCTTTTAAGAATACTCCAAAATAAATGTTTGATGACCTAACCAGAATGTATGAAGGAAAGAACATCAACCGGAAGATGAACTTGAGAACCCAACTCAAGAGTACAAAGATGCAGAAGGGAGAAACAATCCATGGCTATTTCTCTAGGGTTTCTCAATTCAAGGAACAATTAGAAGCAATTGGAGACAACCTAGATGAAGATGAACTCATAATGACAGCTTTCAATGGTCTCACAAGACCTTGGGATGCTTTCATCCAAACTATCTGTGCAAGAAAAGAAAAACACAATTTTGATAGCTTATGGGAAGAATGTGTTTAAGAAGAAAGAAGAGTGGCAAACCGAGAAGTAGTACTATTAAGGGATGAAGATCAAGCCTTAGCTGCTCATGCTAAAAGAGGAAAGAAAAGGTCTCATTTCCAAAAGGAGACCCACCTTCATAAGGAATCTCACTCCCCAAAGATATTCACCCATAAAGAATCTCACCCTCAAAGAAGATTCCAGAAGTATTAGAAGGAACAAAGAAAAGAAAAAGATTTCTCCTCTTATCAATGTTATCATTGTGATAAGATGGGACACATTGCTAAGAATTTTCCTTCCAAAAGGGAATAATTCAAGAACAAAAATAAAAAAATACATCATGCCCATGCTGATGAAGATGATAAGCCACCCAAGAAATTAACTAAGGAAGAAATTGAAGATTATGTTATGTGATACCTAGCTCTTAAGCACATGACAAGAACCCCGATGAAAATAAAGGAGGTATCTTATGTACCAAAAGAAGGAAGTTTGTACTTGCCCTCTCTTATGTTTGTGGTCCAAATGCCATCAGCCTCTCTAAGTTGGTATGCATACTATGTGTCATTTATTGATGATTACTCTTGCAAGACTTGGGGTTTATTTTTTGAAATCAAAAGATGAAGTACTTGGAAAATTCAAGGAATTCAAAGCCTTGGTAGAAAATCTCTCTAAAATAAAAATCAAAATACTCAGGTCAGATAATGGAGGAGAATATACCTCAAAATAGTTTGGAAGCTTTTACAGAGATGTTGGGATTAAGAGGGAGGTCACCACTCCCTATAATCCTCAACATAATGGTGTGGCAAAAAGAAAGAATAGAACAATAATGGAAGCAGTGAAGACTATGATCCACAATCAAGATCTTCCAATGCACTTATGGGTTGAAGCAGCAAGAACAACAATCTATGTACAAAACAAACTTTCCCATAGTGCACTTGGATTCAAAACCCCCGAAGAAATATTCTCTAGAAAGAAGCCAAAAGTAAGCCATCTCAAGATATTTGGTTGTCCAGTGTGTGTACACATTCCGAAAGAAATGAGAACTAAGTTGGACCCTTCAAGAAAGAAGGGAATATTTTTTGGATACTGTGAGGTCTCAAAGGCCTTCAAAATTTACATACCAGGTTACCATCATATTGAGATCAACAGAGATGTAACCTTTGATGAAGATGCAACACTCATAAGATCAAGGAAGTGCCATCTTGAAGAAGTATATGAAGAAGAACTTGTATCTCCCAGAGTTGCAGAACCTGTGAAGGAAGTCACAATTACTCTCGATGATGAGATTCCAGAAGATCATGATATGATAGAATCTCAAGAACCTCCCCAGATGACGATCTCTCACAAGAGAAAGCCATCTTGGGAAAGGAAACTTATTCAAGATGGAGAGAAGTATGGTTCCCTAGAAGGAACCATGAGACAAAGCAAGAAACCTAAGCCATTATCTAGTTATATGGCCTTGATGTGTGATCTCATAAAAAATGAACCTACTTACTTTGAAGAAGCCATTCAAAAGAAAGAATGGGTTGATGCCATGACAAAAGGTTACTAGTCCATTATAAAGAATGATGTATGGGAAATAGTTCCCAGAACAAAGATCAAAGATGTGGTATCTTCCAAATGGTTATACAAGATAAAACATGCTACAGAAGGAAGTATTGAAAAATATAAAGCAAGATTTGTAGCTCATGGCTTTTCTCAAAGTGAAGGCATTGATTATGAAGAGACGTTTGCTCCTATAGCCAGATACACTTCTATCAGAACTATCATAGCCCTTGCAACTAAGATGAAGTGGAAGTTACACCAGATGGATGTGAAAACAAGTGTATATTGAACAACCACAAGGGTTTGAAGTTGAAGACAAAAGGACTCATGTATGCAGATTGAAGAAAGCTTTGTACGGATTAAAGGAAGCTCCTAGAACTTGGTATGGTAGAATTGAAAGTTTCCTGACAATCTTGGGATTTACCAAGAGTAAAGTTGATTCCAACCTTTACTTCAAGGTTATGAATGATGAGCCAATTATATTGTTGTTGTATGTGGATGACTTATTCTTAACTAGAGAAGAAAAGCTCATCATAGATTGTAAGAAGAAGCTCGTTGTAGAATTTGAGATGAAATACCTAGGTCTCATGCATTATTTCTTAGGTCTTGAGGTTTGGAAGAGCCCAGAGAAAATCTTCCTTAACCAAGGGAAGTATGCAATTGAAACACTGAAGAGGTTTGATATGTTGGAGTGTAAAGCCATGAACAAACCCATGGAAACAAAGTTGAAGCTCCTAGTAGATACTTCCTCATAATTGGTTGATGCTACTCTGTACAGACATATTATTGGTTCGTTGATGTATTTGACGAATACCGAACAAGATATATGTTTTGTTGTGAACACCTTGAGTCAGTGTCTGGTAGAGCCCAAACATGTTCACCTTGTAGATGAAAAACACGTGATGAGATACCTTAAGGGTGCGTTGGAATATGGTCTTTGTTATACTGGAGATCATGACTTCAGACGGTTTGGATATATTGATTCAGATTGGGCTGGAAGTTTTTCTGATAGGAAGAGAAATTCAGAATGTTGTTTCAGTTTGGGTTCAACAATGACTTCATGGCAAAGCAGGAAGCAATCTAGTAGTTCTCTTAGCACGATAGAAGAAGAATACATTGCAACATGTTCTTCCAGTTGTAAATCCATATGGCTTCAGAAGTTGTTGACATGTCTATTCAATCTGGAGATGGAAGCCACCGTGATTCTATGTGATAACCAGAGTTTCATAAAGATGACGGAGAACCATGTGTTCCATGATAAGTCGAAGCACATAGAGATCTGATATCACCATATTCATGATATGGTTCAGAGGGGAGCTATAAAGCTCTAATATGTTGGTAGAGATGAGCAGGTTGCAAATGTGTTGACCAAGCCTCTGTCTCGTGTGATGTTTGAGCACTTTCAAGACAATCTTGGTGTTGTCCGAAAGGACCCCCCTCGAAAGGGGGAGTGATGTTGATGCTACTATGGTATCCTGACCAACAACGGGTAGGTCAGTTAGTATTTTATATCCTAGGGGATTGATCATCCATGGATAGATCCCGAAGGTCCAGTAAGGACGGTCTGTCAGAGTACTTGTGCATGTATATACCAGTTGTGGTTAGTAGTGGTAGCTCCATTAGGATTTTATATCCTAGGGAATATTATGATTCCTGGGCAGATCTCGAAGGTAAGGTAAGGATGGCTTGTCAGAGTACCACATGGTAGATTTGTTAGAATTTTTATATCCTAGGGAATCTTATGATTCCTGGGAAGATCTTGAAGGTCCGATAAGGACGGTCTACCAGAGTACCACAAAATGTTGTTTTTTCACCTGCCTCATTATGTTTCCATATGATGATGATGTTGTTATCTCAACCTCATGTTGATGTTGTCTCAGCCTCATGTTGATGATGTTGTTATCTCAACCTCATGTTGATGATGTTGTTGTTGATGTTGGCTTAGCATCATGTTGATGATGTTGTTATCTCAACCTCGTTCTAATGATGTTGTTGTTGATGTTGTCTCAGCCTCATGCTAATGATGTTTTTATCTTAGCCTTGTGCTGATGATGCTATTGTTGTTGTATGAACCTCGTGTTGTTGATGATGTTGTTATCTCAACCTCGTGCTGATGATGTTGTTATCTCAACCTCGTGTTGATGATGTTATTATCTCAACCTCATGTCGATGATGTTGTTGTCTCAACCTCATGTCGATGATGTTGTTGTCTCAGTCTTGTGTTGATGATGCTTATTGATTCAGCCTCATGTTGTTGATGATGTTGTACCAGCCTCGTGGTGTTGATGATGTTGCATCAACCTCGTGCTATTGATGATGATGTTGTATCAACCTCGTGTTGTTATTGTTGATGATGTTGTACTAACCTCGTGTTGGTGATGTTGTTGTTATAGCTTCATGCTACCAATGTTGATATTTCATCTTCATGTTATTGCTGATGATGATACTCCAGCTCCACACTGTGAACAATGATGATGTTGTTGATGATGATGATGAGATAAAACTTCCGATGATTTATAGATATGCCAGTCAATGTTCCAGATGTTGATGATGTTGTTTCTCTCTCTCTCTCTCTTGATGATGTTGTATTGGGTTGTGTCAGTAGAATACCCTTCTTGTTAAGGGGGAGTGTTGAAATATTGTAACTGCGAAGAATATTCTAATTATTATTGAGTCATTTTATATAAATCAAATCCCCTTTTGTGGATTGATCTTGTCGAGTCTTTTATATGACCAAATTCCCTTTTGTGGATTGGTCAAACCCTAGTTATATGATGGTGATTGTAAATTCTCCCCTTAGGGATAATTAAAGTGGTTTTAGCCACTAAGTGAAGAAGTCGGCCCAACTTGATGAAGAGACACAACCCTAGCGCCTCCCAACTAGTATAAATAAGAGTGTGTGATGCCTCATTCTCTCACTCACTCAAGTCACTCATCTAGTGCGCAAGTTTTGAAGGAAGTTGCAGTTAGAAGAAGGAGAAGAGAGAGGTGCATGCTTAGTGTGGGATTATCTTTAGTGTTTTCGTCTTTCTCTAGGCATTGTATTGGCAATCTATATTGAGGAAGTTTTTGTTGGGTTTTCTCCCCCATGAGGGTTTCCTGGGATAAAATGTTGTGTAACTTGTGATTGTGTGTTTCTCAGTGATCCTATTTATGTTATTATTGTTGAAAAGCATTAAAACTTAACACCCAACCTGTGAAGGAACCTTTGTGACTCTTGATAGACAACCCACTGTAAGACACCAAGTAGAAGATTCTAAAGTCCCTTTGAATGGATTGATATGGTCTGATGCAAAATTGGACAACTTGTGTGTTTTTACAAATTCAATAGTGTTGATAACGGAAGAGGATCATTGTGGTGGGAAATATTTTGAAGACATTAAATAATCCATCACCTCGACATCGAACCTTGTTATCCCTGATTATTCTCAATACCTTACCATTTTCCCATCTGCATCCGAGGATACTATCAATGACGTGTTTTCACCAAAGAGCAAGAGTGATAATAAGCAAGCCTATACCCTAGTAAAGTTGTTGGTTCAAGAGTATAACATAGACACTAAATCAACTTAGGTAACAAATGGGCAAGGTTTACCTAAGATGTTGACTGAGGGAATTGACAGAGCCTTTGGATTAGGTGAGAGTAATCAAGTGAATGTTGTCTTGAGTGAATTGGAAAATGATGAGTGGTATTCAAATATCATTTATTACTTGAAGAATCTATCATGTCGTAACAAGTTAGTTGATCATAAGAGAATATCTTTGAGATTAAAATCCATGAGATTTTGTTTGACTCAAGATGGTCTTGGTTGGAGAAACCCTGATGAAATAATCCTTAGATATGTCAATAAGGAAGAATCCAACAAGCTAGTTGAAGAATTTCGTTAAGGGATAATTTTAAGGATGGAAATTTATCTCAGAATGTAGAAACCTTGGCAAATCTTACTAGTCCTTAATATGCAAACTATAAAATGTTTCGCCATATTTTTGTAAAAATATTCAAATTTGTAAGGATTTTATATATTTTCTATAAAATTGGGGCTATTTTTAAGGTAAAATAATTTTATTCTATATAATTTGGGTGAATCACTTTTAGAAAAAATGGAAATTGGTGAATCTTTTTTTGGAAAAAGCATGGAAATTAGCCCATGGGCGACATATAGCCCCTAAAATTTTCTCTGATTTCGTTCAAGGTATTGTGGGGGTCAATTTGTAGCCCATACCATAGAACATAAAATATTGAGGGAAGGTTAATATTGGCCTCCATTGTTCATTGATACTCATTGTTATGTTATGTCTTATCAACCATACCATTTCTTCTTGGGGAAACAATGATTGTCTACTTTACCTTTGAAACCAGTTATTGTTGAAGCACCTTTTCAACAGTGGGGTTTAGAATTTATCAATGTGTTTAAAGATAATTCTAGTAATGGATACTGATGGGTCCTGACTACCACATACTATTTCACTAGGTGGGTAGAGGCCACACCAATGAAGAAGGAAACTAAAGAAGTTGTGATGAATTTTCTTGAGGATAGAATAATCATAATATTTGGTGCCCCAACCAAAATCACCACCGATAATGCAAGACTTTTAGTTATTTGGCTATGGAGATTTTTTTCTTCAAATATGGAATTGTGTTGTCTCGTTCTTATAATTATTACCCACAAGGAAATGTATCGACTAAATCTAGTAATAAGAACCTCATGAATATCATTAAGAAGGTTGTGGGTGACAATAAAAAGAATTGGGATAGCAAGATTAAATATGCATTATGGGCAGACCATATCACGATTAAGATTTCCATTGGAAAAAACCCTTTTGAATTAGTGTATGGAATGGAAGAAAACTTGCCTATTAACCTATGGAATCCTATATTTCATCTTACACAACAATTTACAACTAATCAAGATGCCTTGCAAGGAAGAATTGATCAACTTGTAGATTTGGATGAGTCTAGAAGAGATGCTTTTGATCAAATGGTGAGAAATTAAGATAAAATCAAAGGAACATTTGATCATAAAGCAAGATAGAAATATCTTGAAGAGGGAGATCTTGTACTCGTGTGGGATAAAAGAAAGGAAAATTCAGGTATTCATATGAAGTTTGATGGTCTTTGGCTTGGTCCTTAAAAATTTGAGAGAAAGGTTGGAGCTAATTCTTTCTACCTAGCTAGCCTTGATGGGGAGAAGTTTCCTTTTCCAGTTAATGGATAACTTATCAAGCTTTACTTTGCAACTGACACTTAATTTATTAGTTGTAGCATTAGGTAGGATAATTGTAGGTGTTGTTGTGTGTTTCATTTATGCATCTTGATTGTGCTTTCTTACTTGCTTGTTTTCAGTTATCACTTGACTTTATGCATTTATAGTTAATTTCATTTTGATTTAGTCTTTTCTATAATAAAAAAAATGGTATATGTATGATGAAATAAATATTTATGTCTCATTTCATTTATATTTTCCATATACCAGGGAGATCGTATCCCCCTACCCTTTTGTTGCTAATGGTTTTATGGTGAGATGTAGTAGGATTTTTTAGATTGATACTAAGTGTAGGTCTTGGAATCATAGAGATTGGTGAGGTTCTCATGTGCTTTACGATGAGCGCAATCCCCATGTTGGAGCCAGTTGTTACCCACTCACATCTAAGGGTAAGTAAAGGAGATTTTCTCTCCTATGATCGACATCATAGACAATATTTATACAAATGAGATCCATGGTTCTCCACATATACTTGACCAATGATGCTTCCCACATTTTCTCAGCTCACTCTCATCTAATGACTATGGTTCTTGACATACACAAGGTACCTTGTTTCATTGTTTCATATTAAGTGTTAATTCCTTATGTACTTGACATGAAATTATGACCATGGGTTGGGTCGAATAATGGATCATGATGCTATAAATTTGTGCCTTTTGCCTTGTTTCACCTTGGTGGTGATCATCATCTCCTAAATAATTGTTTTCACTCTTGGGTAGAGTTTTACTGTCGAGGAACTTTGAGAAGGATAGCATGTCCATTTCCTAATCTATACATAACATTCTCCATCTTTCCCAATTTCCATTATCTTTCCTTTTGGGTTGGTTGTCATGTGTGACACATATAGGTTCATGCTTCATAATCCCATGAGAAGGAGCTTAAACGCTCAAGGTTGACAAATCTTAATATTAAAACAAAAAAGGGAAAGAACAATATGCTAAAATCAAAATGCAAAGAAAATGAAAGAAAATAAATGATAAATAACCAAAGAAAACAAAGCATGACCAATGCCCCCTCGCTATCAGGTCATCACCCTAAGTCTTATGCAATGAACACATACTTAAAAAATGACTAAATAAATCAAAGCAAAAGTCAAAAGCTAGAAAATGTTAAATGAATAAGAAAAAGGAAAAAAGGAGGTTTGGAAAGACACCATGTTAAGGAAATGACAACTCATTGCATAAGCACTCCATCATTACAAAGGCGTTCATGTGGATGAATAACTTACATAACCTCACATGACTATGAAATACCACTCATGAAGTCAGCCCCAAACCATACCATCTATCATTATACATGATCCTTGATGGGTTTCTTGGGAAATACTGCTCTTTTTGGGTACTGACACATGTAATAGGGGCTAATGATGAACCTCTCATACCTGAACTTGAAAAATTGTATGAACTCTATGAGTTATTGTGAAGTTTGAAGATGATGCTAATGGCGTTTACATTTGACATGAATTACTTGTTATGTTGCATTGGGCTTGTGTACATGCCCTCGGATTGATGGTTACATTGGGTCACTTGAGCCCCTCTTTGGACCATGTATTTTTCATGGACATGACATGGATATAAGCCTTGGTCCTTTGGAGGAATTTTAGGAGGTCACCTTTCACACTTGATGGAGGACGACCTAATTTTTATGAGGGCATTGGGCTTCTTATGAGTATTCCACACCTTGTAGAGACGACCTAACACTTTTGAGAGGATGTGGCACCTTTTTGAGGGGACGTTACACCTTTTGGAAATGACTTTACACTTGAATCTTGAAACATTGCACCCTTTTGGTTGTACGTTTCACTTTGGAGAACCTACACATGCATCTTCACACCATTTGGGTGAGTTGTCCACCGTTGGAGACCACACGTGTAACTAGGAAGATGCATTTATGGAGGACGCATTACCTTTTTGATCATTTTACTTCATGTTGGGAGCATTATTGGGGATATTTTGACCTATCCACTATTGTATCATGAATATTTTATGTATTGTGACCTTATCTCTAGGGATTG
Organism: Picea engelmannii; assembly: GCA_009831015.1. Taxonomy (NCBI): domain Eukaryota; kingdom Viridiplantae; phylum Streptophyta; class Pinopsida; order Pinales; family Pinaceae; genus Picea; species Picea engelmannii. The sequence continues at coordinate 272,561 of ML805802.1, read as the reverse complement.
TAAAGAAATAAAGGTATTTTTTTTTTATATTTTCTTAGGGTTTAAGCTAGGAAAATATTATTAATTTAATGAGAAGGGTGCTAGATCTCTCATATAAATAGAGAAGCACTTATCATTTGTGAATCATTTCTATGGTTGGATAACTAGAGCAACGTCTTGAGGATGACGTCTAGGGGATGCTTTTACAAATTTCATAGATTCTCTTGGCTAGGGTTTTGAAGATGAATTGATTTCTTGAGTAAGTTGTCTCACTTGATCTATTGGATGTTGTTTATAAATGATTTTAAGTGTAGTTGTACTTCTCTAGTGATGGCGGTGCACTCTTTTTAGTTTTTTTTTTTTTTCCGAATAAGTCCCTTCTTCACAATTCTTGGAAGATTACTAGTGAACTATTTTCCCTTGAACTATCTTGAAGCTTGTAAGGCACTAGTTGGATCTTCTAGGGTTTGTAGTGGACAAGCCTAGATAAAATTGTAGTTGGKGGTAAATTGTAGCTATATAGGAGACCTTAAAATTGATTTTGTCTTTCCTTAGGGACCCTAGAGGTTAAAAGATAAGCCTCCCTTGTGTTGGATTCATCCTTCACTAAAATGAGGGAAGTTGTTGCCTAGGTGATAGTGATAACACTTTCTAGTGTTCCAATCATTTTGTACCTTGTGAAAGGTTTGCACTAAGTTGCAAGATCGTGTGACAACAAGTCCAATATTCACAACCCAACCTTGTGAAACTAAATGCACACAAAATGCATCATTGCAAAGTTATTTAAAATTGTAACCTTTACCTTGCAAATTTTTTTAAAACCACAATGTAACCTTTCCAAAATTCACAAATCAACCTTGTGGTTTTGAAACAATTTAATTGTAACAACTTTATCCATAACCTAACCTTGCATTGCACCATTTTAGTTGTGACAATAGTCCACCAACTCATCCTTCCAAGAGAGTTCAAACCAATTTCCAATAAGCTTGTAGTCCAAGAAAATGCCAAATTATGTTAAGTTTATGATGATGATAGACTTGAAATAATTAATGAGCAACAATACTATAGAGTAAATTTGGTGACTTATAAAGTGAGTCCAAAAGAGAAACTCTAGTTATAATAAATATAGGGAGAGAATGATGTAGATATATTGTTAATAAACACTCATACTAAACCAACTAGGAAAGATAAGACATAACTTAAACAAAAAAAACAACAATGGAAATTACACACATTACTCAAAGATTTACCCTAGAAACCCTTAACTGGGAAAACTAGCAATGATTGAGCGACTTCCGCTCCTTCGTTGTCTTATTCACTTAATGAATAAATATTTACATGACTAAGCTTGGTCCCACCTAAGACCAATTCATCATCCTACTATTTTCCTCAATTACAAGAACAACTCTACAACCAATTTGGCTTACATCTACATGACCATTACACATGCTCACAACACTTTCATGCAATACCAACAAATCTTAAACAATATTACATAATGCCATATTTATTGGATTTACAACATGAAAAACCCTAATTTATGGTGCCCCAAAATGGTTATAGATCCATGAGGATGATTGGTTGCAATCCTGTGAATCTTGGGATTCTGTTATAGTCGACCACTAGTCGAATGTCAGTCGCCTCAACCTTCGATGATCTTGTCGATCTCCAATCAACTAACATTCGACCATTATGTCGATATATAGTCGGTTGAATTTCGACCATCTTGTTGAACTCCAGTCAACTGACCTACTGCCGACCACCAATCGATCTTCCAGTTGGCTACTAGTCGACTGACATGTTGCCAACCACCAGTTGGTCTTCTAGTTGGCTACCGTTCGACCATTCATTCGATCACCTTTCGACCTCATACTGACCATCTGACCATCAAATTAAACTAACCATCCAGTCGACTTATCACCTAGCTGATCCACCTAGACTAGCTAGTTAGTGATTGTATTTCCACTGCAAAGAATATAACAACCCAACATTCTACCACATGTTGTCTTCTTTGATAATACAAGATAAACTGAACTTATGTTCAATGAACCACGACAACAATTCCCATTGCCTCTCTACACCAAGAGAAATTCATAGCACTCATAGACTTGGTCAAAGAATCTACTATGTTTCCCAAAGTGTCTACCTTCTCTAGTAACACCTTCTTGTTTTCCCCAATGTCCCACACAAAATGTTATTGTAAATCAATATGCTTTGTCCTGGAATGGTAAGTTGGGTTCTTTGCTAATAAAATTCCACTATGACTATCAAAATTTATCCTCATAACTTGTTGCTCAAACCCAATCCCTGAACACAATTGATGCAACCAAAATTATTCCTTGCTTGCATGGGTGGCTTCCATGCATTCAACTTCTATTGTCGACACGGCTACAACCACTTATCTCTTACTCATCCAATTGATTGATCCTCCGAACAATTTGAACACATCCATTGGTCGACCTACTTCGATCAAGATCACTACCTTAGTCGACATCGACAAATCCATGTACATTCACTTCACTTTCGGTTTCATGATTCCCTTGGTAGAAGATTGGATGCTCTAGTGGGCCATGAAAGTACCTAAACATTTTCTTGGCAACAGAATGTCCAATGCTCTTTCCCAGGTGTCGACATGTATATGCTCATTACTCCCACTACATGAGCAATATCTGGTCAAGTGTAGACCATTGCATACATTAGACTACCAACAACACTAGCATAGGGAACACATGTCATGTCCTCTATTTATTCCCGTTTCTTTGGGCACTGTTCAACAATTAGTTTTACCCTTGTAGGAATAGAAACCTTGATCGGTTCGCACTCCTACATGTTGAAATGTTTTAGGACAATTTCAATATACTTCCTTTTATTTAACCAAAGTTTTCTAACTTCCTGACCTCTTTTAATCTGCATTCCCAGAATGAAGTTAGCAGCATCAAGATCCTTGATGTCGAACTTGGAAGATAGCTTCATCTCCACCTACTTTATCATATCCATGTTGTTTCCGCTAGCAATATGTCATCGACATGCAATGCTACATATATGAAACAACCGCCTTCTTTCTTGGAATACACATAGTGATCAACCTTTCTTTCTTTTCACAAATCCCAAACCAAGGATTGTATGTGTTAAAATTTTGGTACCACATCCTTGAAGATTGCTTTAGACCATAAAGGGATCTCTTAAACTTACACACCAGCTCTATCGTTCCCTTTACTACAAATCCTTCAGATTGTTTCATGTAGATTTATTTTTCTAGGTCCCCATGTAGGAACATTGTCTTCACATCCATTTTCTCTATCGTGAGATCAGATGCTTCAGCCAGAGACATTGGTACTCTAATGGAATTTAATTTTGCAACAGGATTGAAAATCTCACCGAATTTGACTCCTTTGACTTGAAAATACCCTTTCGCTACCATTCGAGCTTTGAAATTTTCAAGTTGACCTACTGCGTTAAACTTCTTCTTGAACACCCACTTGATACCAACATGTTTCCTTTCATTAGGTAGCTCGACCAAATCCCATGTCTCATTCTTATGCAAGGATTCCATGTCTTCAACCATGTCCTCCTTCCAGAGTTTACCTATCGTGTCGAATTCCTATTTGATTGACCTAGGCTCATCATTTGTGGAAGATAACACAATTGCATAATGAAAATTGGGTGGACTATACCTTTCAGTTGGTTTCCTTACTCGTTTATACCTCCTTACAATAGGAGTCAGTGGTTCCACCTCTTCATCTGGTTCAGTCAAATCGTCTTAATCGTGTTCCTCGTTCCTGGGCTCAAACATCAGATTCTCTGGTTCTTTCTTAATTTGAGCCTCTTCAGTCCTGGAATTTCCTCTGACTTCCCTGAAGACCACATCTCGACTATAAATTGTTTTCCTCAAAGTTGGATCCCACATATTATATCCTTTCATTCCATCTTTTTAGCCAATGAAAATGCACAGGTTTTCCTTATTGTTAATCTTGTTCCTATTTTCCTTGGGAACATGCACAAATGCATCGACATAGCCAAACAAATTGAGATGTGAAAGTGAAAGCTTCGTACCAAACTATACCTCATGTGGAGTCGATTCAACTAGTGTTGATGAAGGAGACCTATTTACCGAATATAGTGCAATGTCGATTACCTCTACCCATAATTATTGTGTGAGATCGACACCACTAAGCATGATCCTTGCCTTTTCCATCAATGTCTTGTTCATTCTTTCAACAACTCCATATTGTTGTGGGGTATATGGTGTGGTATTTTGGCATGTTATGTCATATTGCTTGCAAAAATGCTCCAAATACTTACCACATAACTCACCTCCATTGTCAATTCTCAACACCTTGATCTTCTTATCTATTTGGTTTTCCGCAAGAGATTTAAACTCTTTGAACTTACTTAAAACCTCATATTTATTCCTTAGGAAATATATCCATGTAAACCTATAAAAATAATCTATGAAGGAGACATAATACATAAATATTCCAAGTGACGGGACTAGTATGGGCCCAAACACATCACTATGTATCAATTCCAGAATCCCTTTTTCCCTTGTAGCTCTAGATGGGAATCTCACATGATTTTGTCTTCCATATATGAAATGTTCACAAAAATTGAGTTCTAAATTACAATTAGGAAAACATTTGACCATACCTTTGTTTCTCATATTCTGAAGTCCCTTTTCTCCAATATGTCCCATCCTTTGGTGCCATAACATGGTTGGGTTGACTAGACAAGGAACAGTCGAATTGGGATTAGTCGAGTCTATCTAAGGAACAAATGTACTAGTGCATCCAATCGAGTCGACATTCCCCAACAAATTGTGCAGGGTTCCAATCCGAACTCCTCTCCTCAATAACATTGCTCCCATGGCCATTTTGGATGAATCCTTTTGAAATAAAGTGTGCACCCCTGCATCACTCATTTTGTTGACATATATTAGATTAATTGCCAAACTTGGAATATGTAGCACACCTAGAATGGTTCTACTCCTCCCATTTCGTAGCATCAATCAGACTCTACCTCGTCCAACAATTTTGGTTGTCGATTCATCTCCTAAGAATACATCTCCTCCTTCATATTTTTCATATTCACATAACCATTCCTTGTGAGGTGTCATATGAAAATTTTCCCATGGGTCGATCAACTAAAATTCATGATCCAACTAAGTATTTGTCGATACCATATACACATCTCCTCCTTTTTCTGGAGAAGTCTTTCCTTCAATCCATTGATTCTTGTCAGATCCCTGAATTTTCTCAGTAGCATTCGACTTGCAGTCCCTTTTTTAATGCTTGGCTTTATTACACTTCCAACATCTTCTTGTCCAATGAACCAGGGATTTAGATATAACCTTATACTAAGAATTTCTACCAGAGAATTTACCTTTTCCTCTATCGATTGGTCGACCTCTCACCATCAAGGCATACTTGGTCGATCCTTCCATTTTATTCTGCCTCATTTCCTCTGACAACATAGATGCAACCACATATTCAAGAGTTAATGTGGTTGTATTACTCCCAATAGCCATACTAGACTATCCCATGAATCTAACAAAGAACACACTAGACTGATACATTTCTCATCCTCAATGATTTTAATATCCACAAACAATAACTGACTTATCACAATATTGAATGCATTCAAGTGCTTTGTTACTAAACTATCATCACTCATTCTTAGAAGATACAATATCTTATGAAGGAACAATTTGTTTACTGGGGATTTCGACTGGTAAAAGCTTCCCAACTTATCCCACATTTTCGTTGCAAGGTCTTTGCTTGAAACATTCAGCAATACCAAGTCTGGAAGAAAAAATTGGATCGAACTCCTTTCCCTCCTTTCAAGTTTCTCCCATTATTCCTTCGACATACTCGTCGGAATTATTCCGAGACTCACAACGACCCACTATTCTCGATTTACAAGGAGATATCCCATTTTAAGCTTCAACAACTTAAAATTTGGGCCATTAAATTTTTTGATCTGTATCATCGAACTGCTTGCCATTCTTTCAAGAAAAAACTACAAATCACTTCCTTACAACTCCCATTGGACTTAGCTTTAACTCAGATCCAAGATCCACTCAACCTTTCCCTGATACGATTTGTAGCAGAGCAACAAAACGAGCTCTGATACCACTTTTTAAGAAACACTCACGCTAAACCAACTAGGAAAGAGAAGAAAAAACTTAAATAGAAAAACAACAATGAAAATCACACATAGTACTTAGATATTTACAGCAGAAACCTTTGGCCGGGAAAACCAACAATGCTTGAGCGACTCCTGCTCCTTCGTTGTCTTATTCATTCATCGAATACAAAGTTACATGACTAACCTTGGTCCACACCAAAGACCAATTCATCATTCTACTCTCTTGCTTAATTATAAGAACAACTCTACAAACAATTTGGCTTACATCTATATGGCCATTACACATGCTCACAACACAAACAATATTACGTAATGTCATATTTATAGGCTTTACAACATGCAAAACCCTAATTCATGATGTCCAAAAATGGTTACAGATCCATGTGGATGATTGGTTGCAATCCCATGAATCTTGGGATTCTGTTACAATCAATCACCAGTAAAATACAAGGTAGATTGACCTTCGACCATCTTGTCGACCTCTAGTTCGTTGACCTTTGACCATCCTATTGACCTCTAGTTGGTTGACCTGTTCTTGGCCACCAGTCGGCTACTAGTATATCAAATTTTGACCTCGTGTTGACCATCCACTATCGACTTGTGTATCAGTCAACCATCAACTCGACTTAACTGTCAAGTCAAATTATCACCTAGTTGATCCACCTCGACTAGCCATTATGTTGACTGTATTTCCAATGCAAAGAATATAACAACCGAACAAACATGTTATTAAGAAATTTGTTACATGTGCCTTTTGATATGGGTGCTTATAAAGTATGAGGTAACCTCAACCTTACATTGGTTTTTATGTCATTTTATCATCCAAATTTTGTAAATTAGCCTTGCAATTTCTTCTGATGATATGTTAATACATAATTATTTAAGTGGTCTTGTTAAGTAATTATCAATTTGATTGATTATTCATTATTAATTTGGTCTTTTGTTTAAACATTTTGGATGCTTTGAATGGAACACTTTTTTTTTTTTAAGTAACAATTTGTATTGATAAAAAAATGTTTGCAACTTTCCCTACACATCCTTAGTATATTCCTATCCCATACAGAGTTAGGGTTGTCGAAATATTAAACGTAGTTTTAAGACTATCCAAAAAATAAAGTTCTCCTACTCCATAATTGACACTTGTAAATTCTTATGAACTACCCAAATAGTTGTAAGGAC
>ML805802.1:229854-255616 GCA_009831015.1 Picea engelmannii | reverse complement strand
TGCGCAAGCAGTCAATTCATGTGCTACAGGAATTGCATAGGTAATGCTTCAATACTTGTGCAATTCTTGTTTCACCTTCAACACATCAGACCTCATTGCTAGTGAATTTAATAGTTGCTTCATGCAAAGTTCCATTCCTAGAATGCTTGGTTTAGTTTGATTCTAAAAAGAATGGAAATTACTTGAGTTAATCAAGACCATTGCTTGGGATCAGAGTTGGAAAAGATCTTTATTTCTTCCTCTAGGAAACCATATCAATAAAAGCTCCCTCTATGCAATTAAAAAAAGATTCAATGAGAGTCAGGGTATCCTGGAAGAATTTGGCTAGAGATTGTGAGCCTACTTGTTTCAATTTCATTCATTATTCTTCATGAATGGTTGTGCTGCTCAAATTTCCATTCTATTTCCCATTGCACAAAGGGATTTTTTTTACATTGCTCTCATAGAAGTGATAATGTCCTAAATAGGAAAGAACCCCTGTGAAGAGAGAGCTTGGAGGTAATCTTCATCACTCCTTCATGGTGATATATTTTCATTTTGTATTTTGATCTTACATATGGAAATACAAAGAATTTAATCTCTTTCCTCCATTAAAATTTTGTTAAAATGGTTTGCATTTATCTTTTTCAGATTAAATTATACTAGGCATTTCATTTGTTAATATTGTTGGAGAATTGTAGTTTTTGTTTTTAGTGTGTAGGTTCTTTGAAGAGGCTTCTCCATTGTAATCCACTTCTCTTTGCTCTACATGAAGGTCAAATCAACATGAAACTTACGTCAAGGTTTAATTCTCTCCTTCTTCAATTATAGTGTATCCCATGCTTAAGGGAAAAACATACTTTGTATTGTTTTACTCACACAATTTACATTATTTCATTTCCTATTTGCCTCAATAGCTTCAACTTATTGATTGTGCACATTTGGTCTTTCTTTACATCAAATCACACACAATAGAATGATGATCATATTAAAGAAGAAATGAAAGATTCATTCCTTAGTTTGATTTAGGATTTCTGTTCAATTATTTACTAATTTGTATCACTTGCCATTATAGTATAGGTTGCATTTCCCCATCACTCAGTTGCGAGGGTTGTGGATTTCTAGTTTTTAATTTTTCTTCATCCAAAAAAAACTGAGACTGTCGAAGCTGTTTTTGCAGTGTTGCACAACTCTATCTCACACAATGGCACAATTTAGAAACTGCAGGACAAGCATGCATATAGGGTTGTGTAAAAAAAAATTGTGTAGGTGTATACCTGCCTAGTAGGGTAGAACCACAAATTTTTAATGGGATTTTTTTGTTGAATGTGTGAGGGTTTGTTATCCTATGGTTTACCTTACCAATCACTAAGTCTTCTTGTCACCTTAAATTGTATTATTCATTTAGGACAATAGTTATTTATCTTCAAGTGATGACTCAATGATTTAGTTAAGATTTCCTAGCCTAGTCACCATGCAAGGTGTTAGGATCTAGAGAAAATCTCTCTATGAGGTAGCATCACCCATTTTACTATATATTTGTAACTTTGGTGTGAATAACTAGAAGAAGATGGTTTGAGGCCTTTTCCGTCATATTGCTGGTCCTGTCTTGTGTGTTCTATTTCTTAACATGGTATTAGATCTCCTTTAGTATTAAGGACTGGGTAGTCATTGTTGATCCCGTCTCGTATGTTCTATTTCTTAGCATGGTATCAGAGCTCCTTTAGGCTTAAGAGTTTCATTGCTCCTCATGGTAGTCATCCATGAAAGGTGAAGTTTGAGTTCAGATGACAGTTCCAAGATATACATGAAGGAGTCAATTTGTAGTTTTGTAAATGGATATTCTGGGGATGAATCTGTTCATAGCATGATAATTGATAGAATATAAGTTTGGAATGCATACGAGGCAATGAAGACAGGAAGAATAATAGCATCATATCGATACTCACAACAATAGCCCCTCTTGGTCCAAGATCTGCCTTTTCTTTATACAAATCTGGACTTGCTTAATTGAATGCCAACACTTTCTTTGATTTAGTTTGTTGTATGTCTTGTTTGATTTAGTATGTTGTATGTCTTGTCAATTTTGCATGTTAGTCAAGTTGTTGCAAAATTTTGGAATAGAAAGTCGTTCCTTTGCTTGGATTTTCTTCTACTGCTCAGCTCAACGAGCACATAGGTTTGAGGATCTTCTTTTCTGTAAGATCTTAAATATGTTCACCTATATTTATAGCCTCTGAATTTTCCCGCCAATATAAACAATGTTCCAGAGATCGTTTACATACAGAATTTAATCGGTGTCGAGTCTTCGACAGAGTTATCGTGGACTTTGTACGAGAAATTTCTGTAGCCATTGAAGGATTTACCGGTAGTAACGACAAGATGAGCCAATCGACCGACTCACATATAGTTGCTTTGCAAATTACATCGATAATTTCTTGTGAAAACCAAGAAAAAAAGGCACATAATTATCCTCCAAGGGCGTGATTTGGGCTCTGTAGTTGATGGGGAAAATATTGTCTTTGACGAAGAGCACGATCTGATCGCCTCTAGCCTCCTTAGAACACTCCTTCCAGATATCAGTTTACTAGCTGAGAACAGTCGCGCTCAAATCAGTCAAGAGAGATCTGGAGTTCGCCCAACGCCCACAGAATCGAACCGGTGACCTTTTACTCACATATCCCATCGGAAATGAAAAGGGCTCTCAAACCCTCGAGGCTTAAATTCTGGTACCTTCAACTTCAAATTCACGGGCAATCAATCCATTACTTCCATAATAATCTCACGCCACTACCTAGTGTAAAGTGCATATATCCATATGCCTCAGATTTACTCATGCTTTTTCTCAAATCCATCTGGAGCAGTTGCTGCTTATCAGTCTACGACAAACCCTAAGAGAGAGAAAACTGTCATTGGTTGTCATGGCCTTAGTGGACCTTGAAAATTACTACAAACACATTTCACCGTTTGTTTTTCTGCATCGATTATTGAGGGATTCCAGCTGCGGGATTAATTTATTCAGGGATTTAGCTCGTCGGGATTAGAATCCCTTGGCAATTGTTAATACAAAATTGGCAGCAATTCCTTCCCGCCATTCAATTCGTCAATTAGCTACTTTGAAGCAATCTGCATACACAACGAATCTGCTTAGCGCCTCGATTCTAGTTCTCCATCCAATAAGGGTTCACTATTTTCTAAACCGCCTCCACAAAATTTGGCACCAATCGATTTGCATACCTCATGTAGACATGAAATTGTTTGATAGTATTTGAGTAAAATCCCACCCAGTAGACATGAAATTCTTTGACAAGTCATGTGACAATTGTATTCGAGTAAAATCCCATTTTTGTGTAAAGGTGGTATTTTGCAAAAGTCTAAATAGAGTCCAAATAGAAGCTTGTTGAAGACTAGTGATAGTATAAGTTGTAAAACCATGGTCCAACCTCTTAAAGAAAAAATATTTCATTTAAAAAGGATAAAGGAAGCTTAGTTGAAAGCTTTATGTATGTATTAGTAAAGAAAAATATCTTTTTTTTTTGGGTGTTGAAATGTGCTAGACTTGTCCCAAATTTTGAATAAGGGGGTTTAAAGATAATTGTGTTTGTGGATGGTGGCTTTTATTTTTTATTTTTATGATGTTTACTGTTTAGTTTTGATATAAACACCATTGTAATTTATTATTTAATGCAACACACACACATGGTATACACCAAGTTAATAAAATTCACACACAAATTCATGCCAATTGAGCACCTGCAACGCACATTTAAGTGTTCAAGTTGTCGTCCCCATTAACATTCAACGACAAGTCTACATCAACAATAATTCTAGTTCGACTTCGTAATCAATATCAATTTTGAGAAAATACTTGCAATAATTCATTTGTAAGTGTGGAATCAAAATCAAGTTGAATTGTAATTTTTGGGTGCTTTATTGGTTGAACCTGAGATCCAAGAATTGATCGATTCATTGTGTTTACGAGTCCACATTGAAATAGTTGAGTCAAAATTGACAAGGTTGAGTGGTTGAAACTCAAATCGTTGTAATAATCACAATTTGGGTGCATTTTTGGTGGTATCTGAGACCCTCGACTTGTTAGAAACAAAATCAAGCAAGTGTGAAGTGCAAGTGAGTGAGTGCAAGCGAGTGTGATGACAATGATGGATAGAATCATGGAATTGGTTTCCTTATTGGAAACTTTACTTGAAACAATTGAGAAAAATTAGTCACAATAACTAACAAAATTGGAAAATGTTCTCACATGTTTATGGGTCATGCAAACAAAGGTCCATTTGCTTCAAACTCAATCCCATCTATCAAATGATGAAATCAGGGATCTCAAAAATTAGCAGTTAATAAAGTCTTATGAACTAGTCCTTATTCAAAACAACCCTCTCTATGATGATGATGATTTTTATCAATTGTAATGGCCCAAATTCTAATTAAATATGAATGCATAAATAAACATAGAAATTTGCAATTGTTAGATAAACGAAGTAGAAATACATTGACCCTGATTACATAATTCACTAAAATGAGTGAGTAGTGAGAAACTTACCTGAGAGTTGAAGAAAAAAACCCACTTACAATGCTATGAATGTCGAGTCGTTGTGTTCCAAGCTTTGATCCAACATGCCACAACAAAGTGTGGGGGACAAATCTCCTCCCAACCAACCCCTCAGTCATCATGACTGAGAGTCCCCGAGCCCTCAATCAACTACCTATACCAGCTTCCAATATTTTTCCTCAAATTGCACAAGAAAAATATGCCAAAAAAATTTCTCCACCTTCATTACATAGAATTTTTCTTACCCATTCATGTAAGAAGTTCCATGCATAACGATGGAAAAATGCTTTGCTAGGGTTTTGATGGCCTGCATGCTCCACCCTCTGCGGCATTAGACATTCTTCTGCTCTGATCTGAGATCCACTGCAACCGTAGACATGGTTGGACCTGTCCTTGTAGTATGAGCTGAGACGGGAGGGTGAAAAACCCTTCTTACAGAAATTCCACGACCAATGAAATGGACGGACTTAGAGCCTAACGGTCATCCTTTGTACCACCGCCGCATCTCAGAGATCACTTGTTACAAGAGGAACAAGGCTCTAGGAAAAGCATGGAAATGGAAGTTGTATCGTCGCATCCAAAGGCATCTCAGAACAAGGGGCCAGGTAAATGCATACCTCAAGCGCTAACTGCACCAAAATATGTGATAAAATCCACCAGGGTAGAACACACACAGTTCATGAAAGATCATGCCTTGATTGGAAAATCTTTAGGGATCTGGCCATCTAAGAGAGATCTTACAAAAGGGATAAAGCGCTGGTGGAATCCGAAAGGTGACTATGAGCTACAACTAAGCTCAGAGGGCTTCTTTACAATCATATTCTATAGTATGAAGGACAAAGATAGGGTATTTGAAAATGGTCCCTACTTCTACAGCCCAGTCAGGTTGTACCTAAGGTTTTGGACGGACCATTTCTACCCAGAAAAGGAAGACTTTGCTTGTGCTCTTGTTTAGATTCGTTTTTACTCTCTACCATAGGAAATTTGTCTTGAAGAAATACTAATGAGCATTGGAAACACGTTGGGAAGGTATGTCAAATCCTCAAAAGATACTAAGCAGAGAAAATACACTTCCTATGCAAAGATTTGCGTCTATATGAATATCTCCAAAGCCCTACCAGGTTCAGTCACCATAGAGTATCAAGACAAAGAATGGATGCATACCATAGATTATGAACGCATTCCTTTCAGATGTCGGAAATGTCACAAACATGGGCATCTCTTCAAAGATTTCCCCCCTCAACACACCATCCCAACCAGCAACATAGAAGAAACATAAATATGGCTTTACTCAAGTGCATGGACGTAGGAAACAACCCTTGAAAAAATCCACACAGATCGGAAATAGGAAGATCCCCACCAACAACTCCTTTGATGCTCTCAGCAATCTACCAGAAATGGAGGAAGTTGACAACCCCCACATAACATCAGATCCAGGAAAAGGAAAAGGTAAACCAAAACAAACCCTTGATCCAGTCTTAGAGAAAGTCTCAAGCCGTGATTCCCAAGCTCAAATAATACTAGGCAAATACCTAGAAGAAGACGATGGTGACACCATAATGCAGATCAATGAAAGGGAACTTGAGGACATCGATCTCGATAAACTAGAGCAAGCCCTCAACCAAAAGGAACTGCAATCCATTCCAGTGGAGAAACTCATGAAGTTACACAAGGTTTTCATTGATTCAAGAGTGGGTGCCACCTCTCACTTAGGAATACACTTGGAGCCAAATCCAGATCCCAAGCGAAACCAAAAATAAGGTAAGAGACGTGGGCACAAAAAGACACATCAACTAATTAAAGAGGTAGGCAACTTTATGATAAACTCAGGTCAAATACAACGCCTCACTGAAGGATTTTTCTCCCCACCCCGAAATTAAGTATGATGAAGATCATCACTTGGAATATCAAAGGCCTCAATGGAAGATCGAAACAAAGGATTCTTCAAAATTGTGTCAAAGCAGAAGACCCAGATATATTATTATGCTAGGAAACCAAATGTGCATGCAATATGGCAGAAGAAATATTCAAAATATGTTGGAGGCATTGTAATTTCACCTACACTAACTCCAAAGGGGTGGCAGGGGGTTTAGCTATCCTTTGGAACCCAACCACAATTATTCTGGAACCGACTTTTTCAACAGTAGGAATGCTCACCGCAAAGTACAGAGCTATAGGTTCAAGCAAATTAGGCATCATTACCAATGCTTATGGCCCTCAGCTCCATCAAGAGAAAGATTACTTATTAGATAGTCTTTCTTATATAAACACACTAAGAGAACAAGAACGATGGATATTGGGTGGGGATTTCAACATCATCCTCACCTTAGAAGAAAAGTGGTAGTCTAAAATGCTTGGACCAAGATAACAACAAGTTTTTCCACCTCATAGATAGCCTCAACATAATTGACATTGAGACCAGGAATGGCTCCTTCAGTTGGTCCAATAAACAAATAGGATTTCAACACATTGCCAACCGATTAGATCATTTTCTAATTTCCTAAAACCTGATGCTTGAGGTCCCACTCATTGAGGCTAACATCCTACCAAAATTTGGCTCAGATCATTGAGCAATCTAGCTATGGGTAAGTACAATTTCTACTCCAAAGTATAAACCCTTTCGCTTTGAATTTTTTTGGCTAACTCACCCAGACTTCCTGGAGCTCTCCCACACCTGGTGGGCCAAAGAAGAAATAGCACATGGCACCCAGATGTACAGATTCTAGCAGCGCCTAAAAACATTCAAGCAACAACATCGTGAATAGAACAAAAATGTATTTGGTGATATTTTCCTAGCACAGAAAGCCCTAGAACAATGTCTTGAGGACATTCAGCAAGAATCTATCGTCTCAGGCTATTCAAAAACCTTGCTACAAGAGGGAATGAAACTAAAGAAACAACTTCCAGATCGCCACAAGCAGGAGGAGATCCTTTGGAAGCAAAAATCCTGAGTTCAATGGTTAAAGTAAGGGGAAAAAAAGACAAAGTTATTCCATCACTCCATGATCCACAGACACTACATCAATCACATTAAAAAACTCGAGTACTCAAGGGGAAATACACTTCTGGACCATGCAGACATTGAGGAAGAGTTAGTTACCTACTATAAAGAGCTTCTCTTAGAACCCCCTTTTGATAAAACACCTTCCATTCGCAAGATCACATAACATATCCCCGCCCTAATCACCCATGAGAAAAATAGAGCTTTAATGAGACCGATCTCGTAGGAGCAAGTTGATCAGGCTATCAAGGAAAATCCCCCAGGTTAGACGATTTCACTACTGACTTCTTCCACCATTGTTGGTCGCTGGTTTGAGAAGAGGTTTTTCAGCTTGTGGAGGAATCTCGAACCTTAAGACAGGTGCTATCAACTCTCAGTGCAACTTTCCTCACCCTAATCCCTAAAGAGGAATGCATCACCAACCCAAAGCATTTTTGGTCGATTGCGCTATGTAATGTCATATACAAGATCATCACAAAGCTAATTTCTCTCAAGCTCAAGCCCATTCTTTCTTTCATTATCTCCAAGGAACGATGAGGATATGTAGAGGGATGACACATCATGGACAATGTAATCTTGGTTCACGAAGTAATTCACTCACTCAAGACCACTCATACTCCAAGTATGCTCATAAAGCTTGACCTTTCTAAAGCTTTTGATAAACTAAGCTGGCAGTACATGCATTCTCTTCTTTTATCCTTTGGGTTCAGTAAAGATTGGATTGCCTAGATCATGAAACTCATCTCTTCAGCTTTTTTCTCCATACTAGTAAATGACATCCCGTCTAGGCCCTTTCCCCCCTCTCGAGGCATCCGTCAAGGGGATCCACTCTCCCCTTTCCTCTTTGTAATCATGGCAGAAGGTTTAGGGCATTATTTATCCGCCTCGATCTCGAATGGTAATCTACAAGAGCTTCCTATCCATGGACTCCAGCTTGCAACTTCTCACAACGAATTTGTTGATGATACAATGCTTCTGAACACCCCCACCTCCAAGGAATCCATCAAACTATCCTCACAAAATTCAGTGATGCCTCTGGCACCACTTTCAATCGGGATAAATCACATATTTTCTTCTTCAACACTCCCCCAACAATCCAACAACACATCTCCCACCTCCTTGGCATCCCTCGTTGCTCCCTTCTGTCCAATTACCTGGGTTTGCCCCTAACAGATTCAACAGAAGGAAACATTTCCTGGAACTCCCTTATCCTCTCAATCTCCAATCGCCTTAGTTCTTGGACCTTCAAAACCCTTAATCTCCATGCAAGGCTCATCCTCTTAAAAGCAGTGCTACAAGCCATTATGTCCTATATGTTCTCAGCTCTCGCAACACCACAAACAATCATCAAAAGCATAAGAAACATTCAACAAAACTTCCTCTAGCATGGCCACAAACAGGGGAAAAAATGGGCCTTAGTCAATTGGGAAAATATCTGCGAGCCCACCTCTTTGGGAGGATTGGGTCTTCACAACCCAAGAAATCTCAACAATGTCATCGGAGCAAAAATCTGGTAGCGATGGCTAATTTACCCAAATGAACTTTAGGCGCGACTCTGGAAGAAAAAATATACCCCCCAACTACAACAAGAGAAACTCGTTAGGCTTGACGAACAGATCCAGGGCTCTAATATTTGGAATGCGGCTCGGTGTAACCACCCACTCATCTAAAAGCATGTTTTTTGGGAAGTACAAAATGGACAATGCGCCCAATTTTGGACAGATGCTTAGCAACAACACCCTCCCTTGCAAACTATGGAAATCTTTAGTCCCTATCAAAACCACCTACCAGAGTTGAGATACCTCAAAGTAGCAGACCTATGGCTTAATACCCAGCACCAACCCCCTTAGCGTAGTTGGAAAATCTCGAGATGCAACCTTGGCAAGAAACAGTGGGAAACAAGAAGGTCTGAATTAGTGAAGAAAAGGATATTCTTCATTGGGGGTATTCCCCTGCTGGTACTTTCACAATTAAGTAAGCCTATCAAATTCAAGAGAACTTTCACAAGAAAACGAAAGATCACATCTGACACATAATTTGGAAAACCAAACTCTGGCTCCTGGTTCAGAACCGGCTCCTAACCTGGGATAACCTCAAGAAACATGACTTCGTTGGCCCCTCCATTTGTCACTTGTGTCAGCAACATGAAGAAACAATGGAACACATCTTTAACCAATGCCCCGACATCAATATGATCTAGGATCAAGATGCCATAAGCATGAGGAAAACCAAAAGAGATAGGACAGGCATCATCAACACTATCAAAAATTGGGGCTAGAGGGAATTTAAAAGCCCACTCCTAAATAGAATTTGGAAACTTATGCAAGGTCTCATAGTTTGGCAGTTGTGGAAAGAAAGAAACCGACGCATCTTCCATTCCCAGATCTCCACCCCCTTAGTAATTTGGTCTAAGATCCTTGGGAGAATTTGGGAAATTATTTAAATTCACTCCTGGACACAGGATGACATCCCCATTGAACCACTGGAATCCCTCATATTCTCTTCCTAGCAGATGATAACTCCTAAATCCTCTCTCTTGATCTCTTCTCCCCCAACCCCCATCGCCCAAATCCCCTCCAACTGGATTTGTCCTCCCCCAAGTTTCTGGAAGCTGAACTTTGATGGAGCCTCTAAGGGAAATCCTGGACCAATAGGTTTTGGAGCTATGATCATAGAAAAAATAGGGAAAATCAAGCACCTTAGAGTGGGATTTTTGGGGCATGACATGAAAAACTCAACAAAACTTTGGGGTCTCATCAAAGGAATTCAACTAGCATCAGATCTCAACTTACAACCCTTAGTAATATAAGGATATTCAAAAGTAATCATTTCACTAGTGACCAAAATTATCCATGGAACGACTTCGGAAAAAATCACACCCAGTTGGCGCCTCTTAGGTACTCTCTCTTTTCTACAAGCCTTACTACATCCTCCCCTCACTCTCATCACTTCACACATAAGACGTGAGGCTAATAACGTAGCTGACAGACTATATAATGAGGGAGTCACTACACAAGAAAAAATCATTATTCTCAAAACCAACGATCATCCATATTCACAACTATTAAAGCAATGCCAAGAGTTATCTCTTCACGATTTCCTCCCCCTAGATAGGGTGACACTTGGTGAACGCTTGTCACATGGCGCATTGGCAACGGGGTAAATTAAATCCCCTTGCCACCACCCTCCTCCTTAGTCTATTCTAAATGTATAGCATTCATTTCAGGCAGAGCTCAGTGCGTTGGGACAGATCAACATCCTTAATGGTGATTCAAGCTTGGCCCTTTGGTACAGATACGAAGCAACAAGGTTGTATTACCATGATATTCATGGCTACCCAGGTCATCACTTCCCTCATCATCATGCAATTATCTCCTCGTTGTGTCTTTTATCTCTAGAACTTGTCTTTAGTTTTTTATCCTCCCCTGGTTGTTATGCTCCGAGCACGTGAATCCCCTGCAACTCTCCTTCTGTCCATTATCAACACTTCTGGCCTCTCCTCTATCAATCCCCCCCCCGCCCTTGAGTTCAACCTCTCCATTCCTCGTGGGAGAGCCAAGTCCCGACGTGGGCCAACCTATTATAGTCAAGTAGGCAGGCATATGTGCACATGACTGACCTCTCTCTTTCCCAATACAGGAAGTAGCTCGACCCGCTCTCCCCACTCTGGTCAAAACTGGTGTGAGGATGCTCAAGTTGAGTTTCACCTATCTAACCTAGAGAAAATCTATGGGGGTTGCATAGTGGAGGAGGAGATTCCTCCTAAATGGGAGGAAATTCCACCTAATTTGTAGAAGACCACCATGGAGCAGCGACCACATACAGGTACCAGTATCCCTTTGAATTTCCCTAAGCCATCCATGACAGGATGTATAGTAGAAGAGGAAATCCCTCCTCTAATACAAGATTACTGTAACAATTACGCCAACCCCAATGACGAGGACTCGGGTACAAAGTGGGGAGATTGTTGGAGCGAGGAGGAAACCCATAGAGAAACATACAGAGGAGCGCAAGTTCACCGAGCTCTGGGCAACCACGACCCACCCAACTCCTGCAAACTCGCGAAGGATCATTTGGTCTCGATTTTCGAGATGAGAAGAGACTTGGCAGATCATCTGCACAACCAACACATCCTCAACAAGCGTCTGGACATTCTGTTTGAATCCCAATCAAGTGAGCCTATGAAAATTCGTTGCCCGACATGTTGTCAGCCATACGCCTTCAAAATTCACCAGGATGGGCGCCCGAGTTCGCCTCATGTCTAGTCTCTTTACTGTTAATTTCTCTGGTTTTAGCTACAAGATTTTTGTGACAATTAGACTCTGGTTCATTAGCTGGTCCTTGAACAATGTCGACTATCTCTTCTGGTTTCCATGCATGTGGAAGAACATGTGGCAAGTCCTTTTGTTTTTTTAGACATGTGTCGCTTTCTAGTCCTTGAACAATGTTGTCCACCCGTTTTGGTTTCCACATGTGGCATAAAAGGTGGCAAATTTTGGTGTATCCTCAGACATGTGTCGCTTCTTTTGTTAGCGTAAGGTAATACAATCTTTTTATTTACGAAAAAAAACAAGTTCCATGCACAATTTACACTTGTCATTAAATAATTAATCATGCATTTTTAACATTTTCTTAATTTAGCTTTCCATAAATTTAACTTTTCTTTTTTTCCCCTTTATTCTATTAATAAAGAAATTCCTTTTTTATTTATTTATTTTAATCTTTTACTTTATTTACTATTTATTTTACTTTCTTTCTTTAGACTATTTAAATATTCATTAGAATTATTATTATTTAATTATATGGGGCTTTACATACTCCCCCCCTTTCAAGGAACTTCGTCTCAAAGTTAACATTAATTATTTTACTTATAGGTTTTTAATTTTCTCCTTGTATAATCCACAACACCCTCTGCTAGACTAGTATAAATCCACCCAAGTGACCACAACAGGCATTGGAAGTCCACATTACCCCACCGGGGAAGCACGAGTATTCTCTAGATTTTCTTCTCAACTTTCAGAACTAGGATTAAAGCTTCACAGTCTATATGGAGCCCCAAGGCTCAAGACCTCATCTTCCCAAGTAGGCAACTGGATCAATACTCACGTACACAAGTGATTTGTATCAATACTCACGTACACCAGTCATCTAGATCAATACTTGCATACACGAATCATCTGGATCAATACTCACGTACACTAGGAATATTGGAAGGTTGGACCTAAATTCCCTCCTTATACTCCCTAGGGTACACAACCCCAGACATCGAAGTCCAATCCCACAACACCACCGATGAGAAACAATATATCCCTTCTTCGAGACTTTGGCATCACAACTCCAATATTAGGCACTACTCAGGATGGTCCCATTTTTTATCGAAAGTTATACACGGCAAAAGAACCACTGACATAGGTTGGTTGATTGAGTTTGTCCCCAACCCATAAGGTGTTACTTTGTAGATATTCTCCTTCTTAGGTATCGTCTACCATGAGGTCATCAAATCAACCATCCCTCTCGTCCCCATGGTGTATTTTGTGTTAATCACCACCTTACAACATGCAACCAATTGCATTAGTTATAATCATAATATCATCATCTCATAAAATAATTTCACATGCTAACTCTCTCGCATGCCATCATGAAAATTCAACATCATTATTATCACCACATGCTCACACATGTCATCATAAAACATATTATTATAAAATAATTCCATGCAATTACATCAAGTCATCACATTAGGCAATACTATTATAGGAAATATAACTTCAATGCATCTTTATCAAAGACATAACATTTTATCAACATGAGTAAATGGAATCACATGTTAGCATAACATAACATCATATGTAAATACCATAGGGTTCTTAAGATAGAATAACATCCTGAATATGATAATCAACTCAACACATAGCGCATGGAGAGCAATAAAATACCATGGACATTCTTAGCACAATTCATCAACAAAATCAAATTCACTAGCCTACATCAATATATAAACAACGAATACTAGTTATTACATTTAGTGCCAGAATACCATCAAATATCCATCTAGCACATGGATCTACTTGGTTAAGTTTTCCAACCCAGACTAACTTTACAAAGGATCATCGATATTATGAGTGTCACGTGATCATCCAGATACTAATCATTTTTTTATTATCATTTCCTCTTCTTTAACAAGAAGGTTGACAATTTAGGGGATACATATAGTCACCTTATCAGTATGTCACCTTATAGTCACAATTTAGGGGATAATTATAGTCACCTTTCATATATTTTCCTCATCCGAATACACTGTTAAGCTTCCAAGTAAGCCCCCATCATCTAGAGACACAATCTCTAGCACGTATACTTTCTCCCTAGGAAAATTCAGTGAAATTTAACATAGAGTTATTATTGGCCTTACTAGCATGCCATAATTTGTCAATATTTAATTCTCAATTTTGTATATATTTTGATCGTTATCCAAGGTTCTTACATCATTTTACATCTCTAATTTATTCTTTCAAGGACTTCTATACCCAATAACATGTAAAGACTAGGTCGTCAAATTTTAAGTCATAATTGTTCACTCTCAAAAGGATTAATTCACTGAATCCAAATACACAACCAATCCTTTGCATACTGGCTTCTAACTCTTCATGATAGGTGTGTACGCATCAATCTCTAAGACTCAATTTACACATGGCCTATTTTCTTTTCCAAAAAGTAGACTTTTTTTATCCTTGAATATTTAAACCTTTAAACATTTCCCAATCTATCATGTGTCATCATTCACTAATTACAAGTGTTCTAGTTCATAATTTCCCATATTGACACTTTTAAACTTATATAGGTCATCATTATGACCCTTACCGATCATCCTTAGTCATCATACATGTTGCTAAATTATCAATATCCTTAAGAGATATTACCACTTGAGAGAGTGCCACCCCTTCACTATCATTTCATACATTTTCCCTAGGCTTTATTATAGTTCACCTAGCACTACAATGCTATCCATAGAACATGCCTCTAAAACTCAATAAAACATACTAAACAAAGACAACAGTCATGGAAACCACTTAACCTTTTATGAAAGACTAACAAGGATGTCAATTTTCCATAACAACACTGAATGTCCTTAGAAAAATAGAGAAAATATCTAAATAACAACAAATCTATAGAAATTTACCATAATCTCAAGGGAGATGGTCAATCTTTAAAGGATTGATGTATCAAACTCAAAATAACACAAAGTTGAGCTTAACTTGGAAAGACATGAAATATGGACTTAGGCACCAAGTAACATGGTTTTTTCTCCTTCATATATCTAAAATTTGTTCTCACTTGTTTGTCAATTCTCTAAAACTTAGAAACTTTCCTTCCTTCCATAAAATCCTTGTCTCTTTATCGTTATTTTCCCATCTTCTCATTCTTATAGGTTTACTATCCTTCCAAGGGCAATTGCATACTATATTAAGGTATATACACATTGCTTCCATTTTGACTTCATTTGAGGTGTACTACTATTCTCTCAATTTGATAAATTACAATTTCCCCACATCTTGCTTAAATAGTCAATGTCTTCTTTAGTTCCTCAGGTTACCTAGGCAAGTTTATCGTATTGTGTGATTGTATAGTACTTCATATATGACGACCTCTTCTTAATGTCCATAGTCAAGCTTCCAAGTCTTGGTTCTTCTCATGCACACACTTAAATAACCTATAAAATAAGCATTAGTGCATATAGAAGAGTTATGGGTTAAATTGACACTATTTGTTTCAAGTTGTTGTATAACCATTCTTCCCCATTTTTAGAGGCGACGTCCTCAAAGAAATGCCATTATGAATTAAGATACGCATATTTCAAACAAGCACCATGAGTGTAAAGTATCTAAGACATCATTATTTCAAAACAATTATTTGGCTAACACACATCAATAATATTATGGTATGGAATTATTTCAAGTTTTATTTCTATAGAGTATGTTAGTCTTGCAACCATTTTAACTAATAATTCCATTAACTAATTTATCTTCATTTGCATTATCATCTTCATGGATTGTATGATTATCATTCACTCAATAACAAATGTTTTGTAGCAATGAAGACAACAAATAGAAGTTTCTATTAATTACCACATTTATAATGACTTGATGTAAATATGTTGTCATTTACCTCATCATGAATTGATGTAAAAATGTTGTCCTTTACCCATCTTTAGTGTAAATACATATTGTGTATTGCAATTAAAAACTAAGCTCATCATTTTATAAATTCTCACAAGTACTTATAAATGGCATACAATTATGATGCAATTTAAAATTAATGGAAATATTAAAACAAATTAAAAACCCTCAAAAAACACATACTTTAAAACTCCCTATTAAACATGATTCACATATTCACTAAATGGATAGCTCATTTTTCCTAAGAGGTGATAAGTTCAAATCCACGGGGGGTAGGGTATGTATACCTCCATAGACTTTAGCAGTTAAATCACTATGTAGAGGGGGGTCCCTTGTCCCACAAACAAGGGGCTCTCATACACCAATTTGGTGTCTAGATTGGTCGTAACCTTAAAATTAGATTATTATTATTATTATAAAAATCAATGGATTTTAGAACACACTAGCCTTTGAAGGGATTTTAAAAATATACGATATTGACATGCTAGTTCTATTAGCTCATTTCTTTCCAATTCCAACCATTCCTAACACCTTGTCTACAACCTCTTTTAGCACCTCGATACCTCAACTCAATGTAGAAAATAGAAATAGACGTGCTAAAAATTCATCTTGTAAGTTTAAACATTTGAAGTAAAGCAATGCATACAAATTCTTAAGAAAAACAAAAATTAATCAATGGCTCATACACATAGTACATAGAGATTTATGTTGGAAACCCTTAACCAGGAGAAAACCAACCATCCTTGGTGTCACACCTCTCAACTCTTCATTGTATTAATTTCATCATTCACAATACAATATATACAATATTTTAGGTATTCTGCAGCTACCAAAACCCTAATCCATTAATCTGAGATTAATTTAGAAAATGACTAAATAGAGAAAAACGCTAAAATAGCAAAAACCACCCAAAAGCAAATTTTGGGGCATTTCCCTAGAGCTGAACGCTTCATGTAACCAGGGGGGTTCAATCCTAGGACCCCCCCCCCCTCCCGCCACACCCACATACAAAGAATATAACACCTACTCAACATTCTCCCACTTGTTGTTTTCTTTGCATAGAAGGGATCACAAGATTACATAGTCAACAATCCAGGGTGGTAATTCTCATTGTTTCTCTACACCAAGAGAACTTCTCAGTGCTCACAGACTTTGTCAATGAATCTGCAACATTCTTCAATGTGTCAAACTTCTCCAGAAACACCTTCTTGTCTTCAACCATGTCTCTCATGGAGTGATACCCGACATAAATATGCTTTGTCTTTGAATGATAAAATAAGTTATTTGCCAAGAATATTGCACTCTATCTGTCGCAATATAATCTTACTACTTGTTGTACCAACCCAATACCTAAACACAATCTCTGTAACCATACAATTTCCTTACTTGCATGCGTGGTTGCCATGTATTTAACTTTTGTAGTTGAGAGTGCGACTACACCCTGTCTTTTGCTCATCCAACTGATTGCTCCACCAAATAGGTTAAACACATATCCACTTATAGATCTTCTATGATTCAAATCTCCAACCTAGTCTCCATCAACAAACCCATGTATGTCCAATTCTCTGTCCAATCCTGGTCTTCCTTAGCACACAATCCATAACTAGAAGTGCCATGCAAATACCTGAAAACCCTCTTTATTATTGTCCAATGCTCCATTCCTGGTTTTGACATATACCTGCTCAAAACTCCCATTACATGTGCAATTTCCGGTCTAGTACAGACCATTGCATACATCAAGCTATTAATCACACTAGCATATGGAACATGGGACATGTCCTCTTCCTCTTCTCGTTTCTTGGGACTCTGATCTACAAATAAATTTACACCTACAGGAATAAGAACCTTGAACGGTTTAATTTTTTGTATATTAAACCTTTGTAATATCATCTTAACATATTTTATCTGATTCAATCAAAGTTTCTTGTTAGCATGATCTCTTTTAATCTCCATTCCCATATGAAGTTAGTAGCACCGAAATCCTTTAGGTCAAATTTGGAGGATAACTATGATTTCACCTCCTTGATAACATCCATGTTATTTCCTACCAACAACATGTCATCAACATACAACACTATATAAATGAAGTGATTACCGACATGCTTGGAATACTTGTGGTATTGGTTTTGGTTTACTGGTTTTCTGGATTTCTGGTACCAGTGAAAACTAGGATTTCCCTTTCCGGGAGTTCTGTCGACTGAAAAAGTGTTTTGAGTCTGCCAAAGAGTTTGCTAGGCTAGGGCGCACTTCCTTGATGAGTTTTAGGCTGGAATTCCTCTTCAATAGAAAACCCTAATTTCTTGTGCAACAACAGTGACATTTTTGCTTATCTAGTGAAAGGTGCTCTCTTCAGCTTAGCTCTAATACCATGTTAAGTTTTGCGCTATTATTAGGTTTCTTTTCAATTTACTAGATAACAATAGCATAGGTAGGATCACCGAGAGAAACACAATCACAAGATACACAACATTTGTCCTGGGAAACCCTCATGGGGAGAAAACCCAACAAAAACTTCCTTAATATAGATAGCCAATACAATGCCAAGACAATAAACCAAAGCACTAGATACTATCCAACACTGAGCAATGCACCTCTCTCTTCCTTCTTCTCCCAACTGCAGCTACCAAACTTGCGCACTGGATGAGCGAATGAGTGAGTGAGATAATGAGGCGTTGACTTTCTTTATTTATACTGGCTGACAAGTGCCTCTTCACTGGGCAGGGACGACTTGTCTTCTTAGTGGTTAAAACCACTTTAATTAGGCCTGGGGGCCGACTTCTTAATTTGCATAATACAATTAGGGTTTGACCAATCCGCAAAAGGGGATTTGGTCAATTACAATGCTTGACATGATCAATCCACAAAAGGGGATTGATCTAATGAATAATGACTCAATAATAACTAGAATAGTCTTTGCAGTTACAATGTTTCAACACTTCTTTGGTGCCACACCTCTCAACTCTTCATTGTATTAATTTCACCATTCGCAATACAATATACAAGATTTTAGGTATTTCGAAACTACCAAAACACTAATCCCTTAACCCAGTATTAATTTAGAAAACCGCTAAAAATAACTAAAAACGCTAAAATAGCAAAAACAGCCCCAAAAACAATTTTGGGGCACTGCCCTAGAGCCGAATGCTTCGCGTGACTAAGGGGGGCAACCCTGGCCCCCTCTGGGACCCCCCTCGGGTAGCACCTGACACACACACCCATAGAGAGAGACAAGTGATGGGATCGTCAGACGCAGTCGTCAAATCTGACACACCCCCCACACATGCAAAGAATATAACACCTACCCAACACATTGCTTTTGGATCCACAATCATGTTTTAGACGGGCACGATCAAAGAAGTCTTCTGTCACGAATCGTCATTAAATGTTCTGATATTGTTGAGTTCAAGCAATGAAGTGAAGACGAAGAGACACTCGAGGACCGAGAACTTAACGAAGCAAGCAAAAATCATTGAATCCTGTTACTTACGTTAATGTGTCTGCACACACAGTAGGGAAGCACTAGAACTGCCCAAATGAATAGTAGTAAAAAAGAAAGCTTGCTGGAGGTCGCACTCAATGTCTAAGCAAAATTCAACTATAGAGGGTTCCACTGGAGATTTCCTTAGATATTTGACAGAATATTTTTTGAACTTGTGAAATAAGTAGTAAGATATTTATGAAATGCGCTGTGTTGGGTCTTTGTCAAATACTTGTTTGAAGAATAAGCATGTGGAAAGAGTTGGTATGTAGAAATAATTTTGGTAGATATCCATAAAAGAATTAAAATAAAGAAATTTTTTACAGGAAGATTTTTCCCAGTTTGGCTCAATTTTTTTATTTCGACCATAGCTCTGTTTCGAGTGATTCAAAGTACCTGAGAAACTAGATTGCAAAGGATATGCATCCATTTTGGGGGGGGCTATTTAACATTGTATTTGATTCTAACATCGACTTTTAGCTTTTCAACTAGGTTAAGTTAGCTTAAGTGGAGGATCGATTGCATCCTGCCTATTTTATGGTTGAGGAGTTCAACCTTGTGAGCAACAATCCTCGTACTTTTTGGTCTTTTAGTTTGTATTGTGAGAGAATCAATAATCCAAACAGATCTCTTGAGATAGGATACTAGGATAGAAAAGTTTGAAAAGGTGGCCTCAACTATAAATTTCATATGATATGCATTCTGCTAGCAAGCATTGAGAAGCGACCTAGTCAATATACACGGCCAGCAGGTCACAAGAGGTTCGCTTTGAGCTGTCTGATCTTAGAATCCCTTTACCTGCAATTAGAGTTGATGAGATAATTCCTCTGCAACAAGAATCTTCCTATTATCCTCTGCATCAATGCTATCCAATGAGAATGGTGCAAGGATGGATTTCTCTCCTCGAGGAATTTCAAGAATTAAGGGCCATATTAGAAGAAACGCATATAAGTCAGGTTGCAGCAATTTAGAGCCTCCAAGATCAAATTTGCAATGCTATAAACCAAGAATTGCTGAAAGGTTGAAGTTTGGCCGTGTATAAGTAAAGACTTCATGACGTGTGTCAACATTAGATTGCCTCATGCAAATCTTATGTGAAGCACTGAGCAAGTATGTGAGCCTACACTTTGGTACTACAATTCACAGTTCAAGATTTGGCTGAATTTTTCAGATTGGTTCATAATCTGCTCCATATAGAGATCCCAACCAGAGACCTTGAGAGCTTAATGGTAAAGCGTTGATCCTTTGGATCTAAATGGAATTGGTTATTTTTAGTGTCTTATGAGGGTTTTAGTAGGCAGTTATTCGCTGGCTCTGGTGAGCTCCGATCGATCTCCTAAAAAAACATACAAATATTCCATTAGGCTCAGACTGAAAGGCTAAGGGAACTTTTCATGGTGAATCTTACCGCCAAATTTAGAGATGAGGCTTTCCCATTTTGGCCTGAACCAACTTTCTATGGAAAAAATCAGACGTTCAAGCCAAAGTTTACACTTCGTTCCTGGAAATTTAGGTTTCGGGGCAAATTTTTAATTAAGTAGGGCAAAAAACAAAAAAACTGGCCAAATTTTCAACTAACGAGGCTAGAAAACAAAAAACATTCACTAACAGTAGGTTTTCTGAGAGATTATTTTGAGGTCATCTAATGCTTAAGTTGCTATCGCATTCGTTCTCCTCACGGAGTCTCACCGGAAGACTCGCAGGCGGAGTTTTGAACCCATGTCCTCCCCACGGCAACCGTGCACCATTACTCAGGTTTTGGTATTCGTTACTCAAACAGAACTAGGCTAATCGAGCTTATCGTCTGCGCTACTTTTTCTCGGAATCAGGGATTGGCGATGGTTTGAAGTCCGGGAACAACGATGCGCGGGGGGTTCCTCCGGTGAAAATAGAGGGAACGTTAAAAGAGAATGTGGCAGAGGAGATCGTGGAGGAAGTGAGGTGAAGAGTTCGTCGTCGACCATTGTTCCGACCAATCCCCACCCGGAAGATACCATATAAAAATAAAATTTGCAGATTATCGATTCATACCAGAAGAAAAATGAGCCCCATATTACCAGTCTCCGAACCAGTGATGAGCGGATTTGTAACAGTTCACAGTTGCGCAGGAGCTTACAACGAAACAACTGCGGACAGAGCCTGAGAAATACGCCAGATCAGAGGAAGACGGGAGCTCTGCAAAAATCCCAAATTCGGACATTAGTATTCTGATATGAAAAATGTCTTGGACAATAATCACGTGGAAGAAGAGATGTTCAAACTTCACATGGATTACGGAGAATGGGGATATTTTTCCCTGATAAACCAGGGAGTTCCTCATCAAGGGAACGAAAGGATTAAGCCATGAGGTCTTTTTCAAGCTTCTGTAAGAGGAAAAGCAGAAGTACGCTTTATAACCCAACCATGTTCAAGGCTGTGGCCAGCAGTTTGTATCAGGTGGCCAGAAATTGGACTTGGAGATATGATGTTCATCAAGGTTATTCCTATGAACCATAGAGACATGAACTATTGGCAAACAAAGCCCGAGGATTTAAATCAACAAACATAATATTCTTTTAATTCCAACTCATAATTTGAACTCATGATGGTATCAGTATAAGAGGTCAAGATATCAACTTTTTCTACCAAACACTATTTTATCTTTCAAATTTTGTATTTGAAAAGGTCCACATCTAGAAGGATAGAACATACACATAGCATATATAATGTTATGTTGTGGTTATTGGGGTCGTTATGTTGTTTAAAGACACATGAATTATTGGCAAACAAAGTTTGAGGATTTAAATCAACACACATAATATTCTTTTAATTCCAACCCATAATTTGAACTCATGATGGTACTAGGATAAGAGGTTAAGATATCAACTTTTTCTACCAAACACTATTTTATTTTTTAAATTTTGTAATTGAGAAGGCCCACAACCCGAAGGATAGAACCTACACATAGCATATATAATGTTATGTTGTGGTTATTGGGGTGGTTATGTTGTTTAAAGATCGTGATAATTTTTTTTTTGGGAGGATTCAAATCAATGTAGTCATAAATAGTCAATGTTCAAAGTTTTGGACCAGTGATTTAGATCATCATTCTTAGTTGCAGATACCTCTAATGCATCGAATGAAACCTATACAGCCTTTGTGTGAATTTGGGTAAATCAACATATTTGGACCTGCAATGATAGAAGAAACAAAATGATCATGAGAATAAAATGATTTCCTAGTGTAACCCTTCATGCCACCATTGTGGTCATTGTGGTCAATGAAGGGAAAAAGACAACATTGATTAGACTTATTGCAAGTGTCATTTGTGACAATCCAATTTGATCAATTTAAGCAATTGATCAGTGTTGAATGCAAATGCATCAAATGGGTAGGATGGAGGAAGAA
This sequence comes from Picea engelmannii, assembly GCA_009831015.1. NCBI lineage: Eukaryota > Viridiplantae > Streptophyta > Pinopsida > Pinales > Pinaceae > Picea > Picea engelmannii. Next base: position 233,030 of record ML805802.1, on the reverse strand, counting down.
AAAAAACATTATTCCACCTAATCACAACTTCAAACATGGTATTTCTTTTATGTAATATCACAATTAATATTGTAAAACTTGGAAGCAATCAATATTGAATCCAAACACATTAAGACGAAATATGTAAGGAACGAGTGTGAACCATCCAAAGAACAATACATTAGCTAATCATTTGATCCAAATCCTGCATGTAATGACCCACAAGTGAACTGCCCCTAGTTTGTAAAGACTTGCAAACAAACTTGATGTATTCCCATAATTTAGGTAGATCATGTGCCCTCGATGGATTGTGCACTTGAAGACATTTGGGTAAAATTTGAAATTGGATTCATGCATTGGAAGACATATTTAGATAAAATTTAAAATTGTCTGCATGCATTGTTGGCATATAAAATGTTGTTAAAACATCTGCCCAACTTGCACATGAGGGTGTGGTTTAATAGAAAAGTCAACAATCCGATGGATACAGGTTTCGAGTTCCATCCACTTGCCAACAACAAAAAAACTCTTGGTGTAGCTGATAAGTGGGCCATAAATCATTTGAATCTCGTGTTGGGAGGACGAAAGTAATTATCTAGGCTAAAGACCCTTGGGATTCTTATGCCTTAGTGCCTGTAATGTTCTGAGTTACTGTATAATGTTGTAATTGAACCTAGTGATTCCATACCATAAATAAATGTTTACTTCCAAAAACAAGTAACATTATTGTAAACGTCTAATTCAGATGCATAGATTTCTCAAAAGAGGAAAGTTAAAGGCATTGATAAATGGACCTAGAAAGCAACAAAAGGCCAGGAACAGAGGTTTTACTTGTAATCTTTGTATGTTGAGTTGCTTGATAGCTACCTCAACTTTTGCATGGGGATTGTCAAGGCTCTCGATCAAATATTTGTACATAGATCCAAATCCACCTTTTCCAAGCAAGAGGGAACAATTGAAATTCCTAGTTGCAGCCCTAAGCTCTGCATTGTTGAACACATGTAGGTTGTGCAGGGGCCTTTGTGACAAACTAGATGTTATGTTGGGTCTAGGGGAATTAACGCTTACATATGGTGAAAATGTCTGAGAGTTAATGCCAGAACCATACCTCCTCTCCTCTGGCATGACCCACCACTTAATGACCACATCCATATTGATTTCATGTTGATCCTTGCATGTTCCTTCATTTCCTTATCCACATATGAAAAATGAAAGGACTTCATCCCACAGAATCCCTGGATCACTATCTCGAATCTTAGCCTTCAAGTTTAGTTTACAATTATTTTTTAGCCTAGAAAACTAACTAATCTGCCCAATTGATTTCACAAAATGAGCAATAGGCCCAATTGATTTCACTAATGAGAATTGAAAGCAAATAAACATGGCTTGCATGTTGAATCCTCCTGGGTTGTCTGGTTGTTAAGTCGTCCAAGGAAAAATTGGCTTCATCCACATGCTCCATCATCTTGTTGGACTCATAGTCCTCCATGAGAGTGGAAGTGCATAAACCAATTGGGGGTTTCTCCCTCAGATTTGGCTCCCATGAGGCGGAGTCCTGCGAAGAAAACCACAAGGAAAATCCCCCCAAATAATCCTGTGAATTGCTCTCTTCTTCGTAGTCTAAGAATACAATGTTTTAAGGGAGAAGAAGGATCATTTGATAAATTGGCAATAGTAAACCAAAAATTCAAAGGTTGAAAAGAAACAAATAAGGACTAAAAGGTTAAAATTTAACTTATCGTATGTAGAAACCTTCGCTTATGGCGCATCTCACATCAATATTATGAGGATGGTATTCAAAATAACTACCTAGATTTTTGAAGGTCACTAAACATTTATCATCTATGTTAAGATTCTGAATGAGAATTTGAACTTCTTGGCCCGCTTGAAATTAAGATATAGTGTTCTCGATAGTAATTGATGGGAGATTAGGTTCAATTTTTATCTCTACATTCTGCAAGTTCAAAACTGGCGGAGTTCCATTTAGATGAATTTATTCAACAACCATAGAATGTTGGACAATTGTACTTATACTCCCCCTCGATTGTATTTTCGTCCTTTTTGTTTACTAGAAACCACTTATATTAAAAGCACATCAACTACCCTAGTATAATGTAACAAATGTTTCCACCTACCCAACAATATATACAAATAAGGGATAGGTATGCCATATTTGTGGTCAAGTTAAGGTCGTATTTTGGTAAAGTCCATGGAAATCCATCTTGTGCCTTCAATTTTCATACGCCTCCTGCTATGTTGTCAAAATATTATCTCAAAAGCCCAATTTATAAAAGAAAAATGAATTCGTGCAAGATAACTTTACATCGCTAATATCCAACTTGTTTGCCAAGCAAAATAGTTTATGAATTTGACGTCTTTGGAAGTTCAACTCGTCATGCTATAGTTATTTCATAATAAACTCGTAGAGCCCTATTGTCAAGGTTGTGTGGATGGAAAACAAAAAACAATGCAAGAAATTCATGGTGGAAAACCTACAAGAAATTTCGAGAGATTTGTGTACAAATATGGTTTGAATGAGAAGATCAGTTTCCATCAACACACAACCAACAATACATAGAATAGAATGAAATAGTAGTTTCCATCAACACACAACCAGCGATATATAGAATAGAATGAAATAATCCATGGCATATACTAAATGGTATTCCCTCTCCATCCGTGTGCAGTTCATGTTGGTTGTGGAGCTTGATTATCTTCCTGATTTAGAGGTCCTTACTTTCAGCTGTGTTTATACCCCATGAAGTGTTTACACCTCAGAAGTATGTACACTCTTCCACACGGGGGAGTGCAGAGGGGGGTACCCCCTTTGCGGGGTCCAGGGGGGGCTATCCCCCCGGCTGGGGGGTCTGGGGGCAAGCGGGCCCCCAGCAGGGGTTCGGGGGCGAAGCTCCTGAAGGAAAAATTGCCTTGTAAATGTATATTGTAATTTCATTGTAAATCTGGACCATTCATTATAAGTTCGCAGATCTAACGATAGATATTATGTTAGGGTTTTTTTCCCTAGAAGGCAACCCTCTTTTATGAGGGAAATGTATTGCGGCTATGGTTGATCGTGAATATTGTATTATGAGATAGGAGACTGTGAGAAAAAGAAGAGGAAGTTACAGTGGGTTTGTTGTAGGTTGTATCCCTTCATATGCTGGATAATAATAAAGGAAGGACCTGGCAATTTCTCT
>ML805802.1:202816-214915 GCA_009831015.1 Picea engelmannii | reverse complement strand
AATAGATATCGCCAACATATTCATGAAGGAGATATTCAGACTACATGGTATGCCTAAAGAGATCGTGTCTGACAGAGACATGAAATTTACTTCCAACTTTTGGAAATCCTTGATGGTTGGTCTGGAGACCAAATTACTGTTTAACACAACCTATCATCCTCAAACCGATGGACAGATGGAAAGAGTGAACCAAATATTGGAAGACATGCTAAGAATGCATGTAATGCATCAACCCAAAAAGTGGGAAGATTACCTGCCACTGGTGGAATTCGCCTACAACAACGACTACCAAGAATCCCTGAAGACGAGTCCTTTCGAAGTCCTCTACGGTAGGTCGTGCAACACTCCATTTAGTTGGAGTAATCCCGTAAACAGAATTTATATTGGACCCGACATGTTGAAAGAATGGAACAACAAGTGATTTAGATAAAACAAAATCTAAAGGTCTCTCAGAACAGATAGAAAATTTACGCCGACCAAAAGAGAACTCCAAGAGAATTCAAGACGGGAGACCACGTATATCTCAGAGTTAGGCCCAGGAAGAGTTCCCTGAGGATGGGAGCTTGTGCAAAGTTGGCACCTTGGTATTGCAGACCCTTTGAAGTTCTAGATAGAGTGGGACCTATAGCCTATAGGCTAGCACTTCCTCCCACAGTAAAAGTACATAATGTTTTCCATGTTTCATTATTGAAGAAATATGTACACGATTCTAATCATATAATTGACTGGTCTGTGATCCAGGTGGAACCGGAGGGAGAATTCCTGCTAGAACCTCAATGCATACTGGACAGAAAGGAAACCCCACTCAGAAACTGAACTATTGCACAGGTCAAGGTGCAATGGAAACATTTTGGCCCAGATGAGGCAACATGGGAAATGGAAGATGCCATGAAACATGCATATTCGATTTTGTTTACTTCTGTACATACATGTCATATTGATAGATAGAACATCGAGGACGATGTAACTTTAAGGGGGAGGGAATCATAACACCCTGTTTCCCCCAGTCTGTAAAAATAACTATATTGGCTAAGAACTATGGCAAACTCAAAGACGTGAATGTTTGATTTGATAGACCTTTGTATAAAAGGTCGATGAATGTAAATTATGTTACGACTATGTGTTGCATGACTGCTGGGAGGGGGATGTACTAAAATATACCATTATGGCTAATAAGAGGTGGTGGAAGGGACCTGGAATGGTTGCGTTAACTTCCATCGAGCCAGTACCGTACTGGTTTTTACTTCCTCAAATACCAAAGCAACTCTCTGACCCTGGAATGGATTTGCCGTCAGATTGGTAGGTGGGGAGGCTCCTCAAGAGTTGATGAGGGGATGGGGGTGAACCGCCCATCCGTAACAACTCCCAGACCTGACCACAGACGAGGAAATCCATGCCACACACAATCTTGCAGAGAAAAGGCAAGAGAGGAAGGGTGGTAAAAGGGAGAAAAAAGGGAGAACACGCGCGACAAGGGATCGCGGAAGAGAACTGGGAGAAACTCGAGAAATACAGGGAGTTCTGAATAGAGGAGAAGAAGAGTAACCTTCGTCCTTGACTTCCGTTGAGCTGGAAGTAGGAGACTGAATCTCAAGCATCGTGGTCTAGCTCGGGGGTGGCTAGTGGTAAATTTGTTTGGAGTCACTAAGCCTACGGTTGGGTGGAAACGAGCACCCCTCTCAGCAGTTGTGTCACACCTGGTGTTTCTGATAAGAGTTTATATCGTGTATTTTGAATTGAATATCCTGGATGCATGCTCATGTTTGTCCACTCATAAATGGTTTCTATATAGAAGTGTTTGTCTGGTGTTTTGATCGGAAATAATGGATGCATGCTTATACTTATATGACCATAATCGGTTTATGTAGAGAATGAATAAGTTCAGAATACGAGACTATTCCCTTGAGATTTGTTCCATCTACTTGACTTGCGCAGTGTCCTGGTTTGATTTCCCGAAGGCCCCTCCTCCCGGGAAGTTCCCTCGCATTCCAGAGCCGAAGTGAGTCCCTTTAAAAGACTACCATTTTAGTAAACCCATGAGTTTACTTTACCCCTGACACAGAGTTCATAGCTCGACGAATTAGGAAGGCTTTTCAGTCAGGTCACCAAGCCTAGGGATAATTACCCACGAAACCGTTGAAGGATCATGTGATCTGAATCTAGAAACCTTGTACAAGAGAGAGAGTAGTTCTCTCAGGTTTTCGGCGTTTCGGCGTTTCGGCACCCGGGAAACCAAAGGGTAAGACCCCTCGTTTTCGGAAGTCGCAAAATCCTGGTACCCGAAACCCCGACGCACTCTGTGGATGAGCCAATTTTGCGTGAATAGGTTTCGGCGTTTTGGCACCCGGGAAACCAAAGGGTAAGACCCCTCGTTTTCGCAAGTCGCGAAATCCCGGTACCTAAAACCCCAACGCGCTCTGTGGATGAGTCGGTTTTGCTTGAATAGGTTTTGGCATTTCAGCACCCAGGAAACCAAAGGGTAAGACCCCTCGTTTTCGCACGTCGCAAAATCCTGGTACCCAAAACCCCAACGCGCTCTGTGGATGAGCCGGTTTTGCGTGAATAGGTTTCGGCATTTCGACATGCGGGAAACCAAACGGTGAGACCCCTCGTTTTCGCAAGTCGCGAAATCCCGGTACCCAAAACCCTGACGTGCTCTGTGGATGAGCCCTAAGTCACAGGGCAGAGTCATGTGGTAGAAGGAGGAGGGAATGCTTGCTTCGCGATTCCCCGAAACGTGAAACCCAAAAAGCATTTAGAGGAATAGCACCAGGTCATAGGATCGATTGTATGACAAGCGACCCAAGGGAGGAGCTAAGGATCTGTTAGACCCTTTTGGGTTTTGACATTTCGAAAGACGAAGAACAGGGGAACGCTTTCATCGCGATTCCCTGAATCGCAAAAGCCGGAAGCACCTTTTTGGTAAGGCCCGTGGTCATGGCCAACGATCACATGGAGGAGGAGAAGGGAAGGGATGGTCTGCGCTAGGCCCCATAGAAATTCAGGGATTCTGTCCCTCGAAGGAAAGATGAAAATAAAAGAAAAATCTAGGTTTCCGTAGTGGGTGTGTGACAGGGAGTAAGAGTCAATAAAGCATGGGAAAAGAGGAAATATGAGTAGGAAACAAGAGAAATTTTTACATTTAACAAGAGGTGAGGAAAACAAGAGTTGAATGTGGGGAAAGAGTGGATAGCCATAGTGGGTACTGAAGACAATTTGTTGAAGCTACAAATTATTTTGAACATGAGTTTTTTATGCATGTGAGTGATTCTCTGTTGAGAAAATTTACCCAATAGCAAGTGATCTTGTTGTGTGAGCACTCCTATTGAAGCTAGATTTCCTGGGGCCCCAAGTAGAGAGATTCTTATTCGATATGTGCTAGAACCTTGGAGGGGATGTATATTTTCTAAGGGACTGTGGTGCAGAGAAGGAAATATCATCCCTTGGGATGTGTGTGTTGATGGGGAAGAAAGATGGGTGGTTGGAATTGCTATAGGATTTGTGAAACTGTGTTTTTAGTGAGTTGTGAGTGATTACGTTGGATTGTAGACACCCATAGGATTTGGGTTTGTGTACAAAGGTTTCATCAAGATTCTTGAAAATCTCCATGCCAATGTTGAGGTAGTTGTCAAGCAACTCAATAGAAAATGATTACAAGTAGAGACTCTTTTCTTGGCCTTTTCCTGCTTTTTAGGAACATTTTTCAATACCTATGACTTTCCTCTTTTGAGAAATTTGTGCAATAGATGTTTACAATTTAATGTTATTTGTTTTGGGGAGTGAACATTTATTTATGGTATAGAATCACTAGTTTCAACCTCAACATTACATAGTAACTCATAACATTGCATGCACCCAGGCACAAGAATCCCAAGGGTCTTTAGCCTAGATAATTACTCTTGTCCTGCCAGCATGAGATTCAAATGATTTATGGCCCAATGATCAGCGACACCAAAAGTGTAGTTGTTTCTAGCAAGATGATGAAGCTCAAAACCTATATCCAGTGGATTATTAAATGTTATGTTATACCACAACCTCATGTGCAAGTTGGGAATATGTTTTAACAACATTTTATATGCCAACATTGCATGAATCTAGTTTTAAATTTTACCCAAATATGTATTCTAATGAATTAATCCAATTTGAATTTTACCCAAATGTCTTCTAGTGCTCAAACCATTGCTAGGAGAAAAGGATCTCCCTAAATTATGGGAGTGAGGATCAGAAATACACCATGTTTGTTTGCAAGTATTTACAAACTAGGGGCAGTTCACTTGTGGTTCATTACATGCATGATTTATATCAAATGATTAACTCATCTTGGCTTTGGTGGTCCACACTTGTTGCTTACATATTTCATCTTAATGTGTTTGGACGCACTAGTGAATTTTTTTCATGTTTTGCATTCTTAATTGTGATATTTTATAAAAGAAATACCATGTTTGAAGTTGTGCTTGGCTGGAATAATCGTTTTTTTTTTCCTCCCTCCTACCCATTTGCTGTATTTTCATTTAACACTGATCACTTGCTTAAATTGATCAAACTAGATTGTCACAAATAAAGACTGCAATAAGTCTAATCAGTCTTGTCTTGTACCCTTTGTTGAACACAATGACTATACCAACTATATATGTAAGGTAAATTCAAGCGATTTATTGGTGGCATGAAGGGTTATAGAATAAATTCAATTTGTTCTCATGATCAGTTTGTTTATTTTGTCGTTGCTTGTCCAAATTTATTGATTCACCCAATTTCACAGAAAGTTTGTATATGCTTCATTAGATGCATTATATGTACCTGTAATTCAAAATGAGGATCTAAATCATTGGTCCAAAACTTTCGTCGTTGACTACCTGTGGCTACATCGCTTTAAATCCTCCAACAAACAAAATCTCATGGTCTTTAAACAAAGTAACCATACTAATTCAGTTAGAGGGACCTGGGTTGAGTTAGAGGGTGTTGGTGGAAAAATATACAAGGTTTTTCATGTGTTTTAGGCCCCACATGGCCAAGACCACACTAAAGCTCCCTATATATCGATGAGCATCCAGACACTCCTCAACAGGAATGAAGGTTTTGCATGCTTGCGGTTACAAAATTTTGATCTAGGAATGGAAAATGTTCAATTTTTAGGGAAAGAAATAACATCGAGAAAAATATTTAAAACATAACACAAAACAAAGTCAACATATGACCCCTGGCAAGGGAAAGAGAATGAATTTCTAGTTCAGAACGAACTATTATGCATGCATTCTAGAGCCACACATATCAAATTCAAGTTGGAGGTCAAACTTCAAATTCATTCAACAAAACACTCGACAAAGATGAAAAGTCACTTAAGTAAAATTGAAAAAGGCTTCCTCAAAAGCACAACTAAAGATAATACAAAACTTAAAAGAAAAGTTGTTTTTGAAAATCACTGATGAGAGAACCCAACATTATATGCTAGAAGAAAAAAATACTCTCCCTGTTAAGTTGAAAATAAAACATTGAAGGTAGTTAAAATAATCTACTTACATGTTTCTCTTATATTGAAAACCTAGTCCTTATGTTAGGCCATTCATCAAGGTTCAATTATCCTGAAAGGAAACTATTTGGCCCAACCAAAATTGTAATTTCTCTATTTGAATATAAAAACAATTCTTTTTTTTTTCTCGGAAAAGCAGTTGCCTTGCTATTCAATTGAATCAAAGGCTTGAAGCCATTACAACATATTCATTATGAGGTTATCATGTCATTTATGGGAATTGAACCCAGGTGGGGAGGATAATAATCATTCTGAGTCACAATCATCCAAGCTAAACCCAATTGAAAATATAAAAACAATTCTTAAACTAAAAAGAAAAAGAAAAAGTAATGATAAAAAAAAAATCCTTGTGAAAATACATAGCCATGCGCAAACCCATACATCCATCCTCCACCTCGAGGTTGCCAAGAAGGAGGATGCATGTCTTACGCTCAATATTTGATAGGTCAGCCATTTGTGGGAACTTGTGAAGAGAAGATATGTATGAGTTTAAAAACCTATAGTCGATGCATCACCCCCAATACAACAAGACTGTAGAAGGAAACACACTTGCACAATTAATAATTAAATAAACAACTACTCATCATTATCGCTCCTAAACCTTATTTTCTTCCACAGATAGAGTCCTGGGGTTAAGCAATTAAGAAATGAATTTGTATTGCCCCATATACTGAATTAACTATGGCCCTAAAATGTGTGAAAATCTTAGGTTTTATATTTGCTGTAAATTGAAATATATAGAAAAAATCTAGGTTTAATATATGTCTTAACAATATTTGCCCTAAATTGAACAACATAAAAAATTAGTGATATTTTTGCAAGTTTGACGCTAATTATCTAATCATCTAAGACCAACTATGAATACATATGTTGAAGGCATGCTTTTAGAATTATTATCTCTAACACAGAGTTTAAAAAGAGTTTAGATACTTGAAATAATGATAACCTATCAATTTCAATTTCAATACCACCTATAACACCGAATACAAGATTTGCTCAAAAACTTTGAAGCTCTTCAGTTTCAATACCAAACAAAAAAAGAAAGGTAAAAGTTCTCAAAATTTTCCAAAAATTTACACATTTCGACCAAAAGCCCAAGGATCTAATGACCTTGTGACTCTTGCTTAATTAATTCTCCCATAAAACAACCACATATGTTGCTCGGTGGGGAATTGTGGCTGCTACTGTAATTAGCAATTTTTTTTGCAAGACTTGATTTGCTTTTCTTCATATGATAAGCATACCTTCTTCATTCAATCAGTGGGGCAACTGCTCTAGTATACCCCCACCTCCCAACCTTAGTTTTGGACAGACAAAGGCATCTAACTTCGTCGACGACCTCAAATGTTCAATGCCTTCCAACTATTCTATTTTATATTTTGGAGTTGCGTGCACTCGTAATCATATAATCATTCAATCAAATACAATCAACTTCTGAATATATCTCTTTAGATCTTTTTATATATATGTCATCGGATTTGTTTTTATTCAATGTTTGCGGTGTTAAGACCTCCAGATCTTTTATATGTGGTTGGGGATCTTTGGAGTCATTGATCATTGGTGTATGAACAAACAAAATGTTTAGGCAGTCATTAGAAGGGCTTAAACCATTTGAGTCTTAAAATTAATCAAGGATTCATACTAAAGTTTCTGCCCTGAACTCAAGAAAGAAGCACTAATATTATCATTGCACATGAGTCCAAAGCCTATGTTGCAGCGATTACAAAATATCTACTAACTCGGTGGGAGGGGGCACCTGGCAATGGATATGCCCCCTTGTTACTTTCTTCACAAAGTTCTTGCCCTCGCTATGCTTGTTCAGATAGACTAGTACCAAGAAACATAGGAGAAAGATATGTCCAACCCATGGTAGCCGAGTCTGAAAGAGACGACAAAGGTATGTCCAACAAACTGTTTAGATGGTGCACCACTAACCAGGGGATTGATATATGACAACATTTGACATTACACTTGAAGTAGATCAAGACCCTGGAATCTTGAGTAGCAAAACAGAACGGAGGAATGAGTTTCTCAAAAGAGATCCAAAAGAAGATAGATATGTTCCATTTAGGCTTACAACAAAAACACCAGATCATTTGAGAATTTTGTTATTACATTCATTCTTTCCAATTTAATCAGAGTAAACAAATATTGTAGTGTGTATAGAATCAACTTAGTGGAAAACCACCTATATAAAAGAAGGATGTGCATATTCATAAATATGCCCTACAACATGTTCTTGAATAATCCAATCCTCATGAGCCAATATGACACACCATCCTTAGGCAGTGCATCTACGACTCGGTTCCTCTCCTTGTACTCCTTGTATACATGGTGAAAACAAATGTGATCAAAATCACAGAACAAATATAGAATCTCATCTAACACAAGCTGTAAGATGAAATTTCTCATGGTGAAATCCTTCAATTCCTTCAACAATCTAATGATCAGAAGTGAGTCTCCAAACACTTGCAATATGTTAGAACCTTTTTCAACAACCAACAAAAGAGTCAACCTCAAGGCCATTAACTGAACAAGATCGTTAGTTCCAGACCCCAACATGCTTTGAAATTAAAGAAAAAGAGATCCCCCCAGGTGTAAGGACCCACCAGCTTCAGAGAGTCTAGGGTACACTTGTGATGCACCATCAAAATAGGCCAATGCACTTGATTTGTCAATCTGATCCTGGACAATTTACCTTCTAGGTTTATCCTTAACTTGTGCTTCAAAGAAAATTAAATGGTGAAACCTTGACTAACACAATGGAACGAAGGAATGAGTTTTTCCTCAAAAAGATATTTCTTTTTGTTTTCTAGATTCCTCATGATATGATCTCAAAAAGTGCTTTAATCACTTTTGTATTGAAGATTTTGCACCATTTTTTCAATGTTTTTTTAATAGTGTTTGCTAAACCAAATATTTTTTCAAAAGAAGACATTATCTCCACCTCTTTACAATATTGAACAATTTATGAAACAATTCATTCCAGATTGGATCCCTATTTACATATATTTGGTTTATATTTACATATATTAGGTTTCTAAACATAAAGGTTAAAAATAAAAAAGATTATATATATAATTTTTCAATGCTTTTTCAATAGTGGTTGTTAAACCAAATATTCTTCAAAACCTAGACATAATCTCCACCTCTTTACAATCTTGAACAGTTTATGAACAAATTAATAATATAGATTTTTTGAGTAAAGATTATAGGGAAAGGGAATAGCATTGCCTTAAGCATCGCAAAAGTAAGGTTCTAGATCATCTCTTCCTTTAGGTTTTAAACCATCTTTCAAACCAAATGCTATTTTCGTGTTCAATTTGTAGAAACAATTTCTCTTTGTAAGGTTGATATCTTCCGTTAAGTCTTGTGCTATCCTAATGTGGATTCAATACATCAAAGGTTTTTTGGTAAAATCTGATACTATTTTTTCTTTGGGTATAATCAAGTTGATTTTTGCAGACTTATTTGCACAATCTTTGAACATAATGGGCTCAAAGTGGATGTATACCCAATTACATGGAGCTACTTATGATATTTTGGCCGATCATATAAAGAATAAACTTATATGCATTCTCTTCCATAAGGAATATCATTCCTCTGAGTCTTGTATAGCTTGTCTTCAAATAATTGAAGAATCTGCAAGATTAACGATTTGCAACAAGGATATTTTAGATGATACCACCTTTCTTTAGAACAAGGGTTTGTGGATGCATATGGAAAAACCCCTTCCTCCTGATATTCAAGATATGACTTCATCAGTATCACATTTCATATTTTTTGGATCATGCACATGGTCCCATATATTTTATGGAGTTTTTATTTTTTTATGGAGTTTTTATTCATAGGTATGTAGGATCTGTCTCACTATGTTTCATATGTGAATCCAAAAATACAAGGTAAGTAGACCTTTAAAATATTTATGGAAACATTGTGTCCATTAGTCTATACTATAACTGGATTAAGAGAATGGCTACCTTGTACAAACATGAAAAACATACAGTTTGGTTTTATGCCTAAGAGAAATGTTGATTCCATAAACAAGTTAAGGATGTAGGGTTCCTTCATTAATGCATAAAATTCCCCTTTGTAATTTGAATGGATATAAAAATGTAGCTACAGTTGGAGTTGTGTAAAAACTCTGTAGTAACAATCTTTCAACTGCATGAGATGTAAACAATAGTGTGATACAATGCATAAATGACTAAATAAATTTAAATACACATCTCCAATCAGACAACTTAGATAGAGATTACATTCAGAAACCCAAAAAATACTCTTGGATGCTCTCAAGTCTCAGCTACCACAATAAAGCTAGCGGCAAATCAAGAGAATCAATTGGTTGTTATAGCTTCAAAGAGATTAAAAAGAAACTACTCTTAAATTCTCCCCATAACCTTGTAGCAAACAGATTGGACTTCACATGCATTTAGCTTACCTAAACTATTTAGTACAAGCATCTTCAAAATTATTTATGATAATAATGAAAAGAACTTGTATATCTATGACTTACCCTGCTCCCCCATAGTACAAGTAGAACACATGAAGTAGTCCCTGTAGAAAAGAAGCCTATCAATGGAAGTAAACCAGGTATCCAATGACTGGGCACATGACTTCATATTAAATTTACATTTTTTGCAGTGAGAATACTTCACAGGATGAAAAATAAAATTAGAAAAACAATTAGGAATATGGACCAAAGAGACCTAGGCTTTGGTTGATAGGGTTTTGTCTCACTGTAAATGAAATTAGATGCTTCCTGTGTATTTTATATTTCCATTATTAGCAATGTTAAAGGTTTACTAATGCTTATAAATTTGAATTTATTTTTAGAATGGAACATTTTTCCATAAAAAACAATCCAATCTCCTTTTTATACTAATATAAATTCATCCTTGGTTCCAAGCAATTCAACCAAAACCTAATAAAGGTTCTGAAAATTGCCCATACTTTGACCCTTGTTTAGGTCTGATTTCCAAATTAGTTTTCTTCATATAATTAAAGTCATTGTCAAATTTTATCTTGAAAAGGTGCATCTCCATTGCACTCTTTGAGTTAGCAGCGAGGAATTTCAATGGATGGTCAACCTCTCGAATTCATGAAAAATAAAGAGACAAACAAAAGATTCAGATTTAAAGGCACTGATTATATATCATTCAGAGAACAACAACGAAGACCAAGCCAGACAAAGGAACAAATAGTATCAAAGACAAATTCCTAAATACGAGAGTTGATATTGAACAAATATGAATTCTGTACATTTGTGACCTTCATGAGTATGATTACTTGATGGAAAGAATACACAACAAGTATAAACATTTTGAATGTTAATAACAATGCACTCAGGTTAATTATTATTAGTTCAAAAGGCCAATTTCTTTGACTGAATCCATAATATTTTTTTGGCTCCCTGTCTTTGATCTATTCATAAAATGCCTTCTTACAAGAGACAAAAATATGACACCAAGACTGAGGAGTGATCCTTTTCAACTCCTCTGTGTTTTCATCACTAGTAATGTGCAATAGGTTGGTAAAAAAACAATGACTTTCCTAGCTTAAAGAACTCTGATTCTGAGCATATAAAGCCTCTAACATAGAGCGATATTCCAGTAACTTCATCTCATGTGTTTCTACCCTTTGGTTTGCCACTACGTTCAAAGGATTGTTCCTCCGAGCTCTAGAATCACTAATCTTTGCAGTCCCGGTAGAGCTTTCAACATAATTTTCAAAAATTTTAAGGATTCCATTATGGCTTTGATCCATGGCTTCTGTTGGATCTCCGTGCTTCAACCTTTTGACATTGTTACATTTTTCATTTTGAATACTATGTGTTCCATCTTTTTTGTCATCATGAACATAGGGTATTTTGAATCCTTTCAAATTAGGAACACATAAATTCATTCTCTGAGACAAGACTTCAACATTCTTTAATATATTTCCATAATTATAAATCTTGGACCTTCTTGAATCTTTGAAAACAAGCTTAGCATTGAGAAGTTTTGAGCATTCTTGAGCTTTCAATGTTTCCCTCATTTGTATCCAGTCATATTGTCTTCTCTGCTTGTTTACTTCTTCTTCGGGATTCTCTAGAGATTGCACATCAATTATTGTATCCCTAGGTGATGATGCTACAACAGTCTGTCCACTATTTTTAGCCATGGGATAAATTTCATTATAGATAATATTACTTGATCGCTACAGAAAAGGGAAAAAATACATTAGTGATTCTATTATGGAAGTACTCGAGATCTTCCCTAGTTCACTATGAAATATAATCATACAAGATTACCACCACTCGTATAAGTTCTTCTTTAGTTCCATTAGTTGAAGCTTTGTTTGAGACCGCCAACGATCTCAATGAAAAAATCCCACATGCGGAAATTGTTGAGAAATTTGGATCCAACATGACTTACACAGACTGCAAGTTTGTTGGCCTTTGTCCTCTTAATGCCATGGAAGTCACCGGGTTATTTTCTTTCCCTTTTCTTTTGTTCCTCACTAATTTTAAGCATGATATTCCTCAAATTTTACAGAGTTTAATCGAGAACAATCGATGCTCGGACGAAGCT